>PVJA010004594.1:62947-85084 GCA_004027025.1 Myocastor coypus
TTTTTTTTTTTTTTTTTTTTTTTTTTTTTTTTTTTTTTTTTTTTTTTTTTTTTTTTTTTTTTTTTTTTTTTTTTTTTTTTTTTTTTTTTTTTTTTTTTTTTTTTTTTTTTTTTTTTTTTTTTTTTTATTCAGTACAGGTCTACAGGGTCTCACTACACACATGGGACTTATAGTTATTCTCATGTTTTAAGCCTCCCAAGCATTGGGATTACAGACATGTGCTACCATGCCCAGTCTCAATTGCTTTCTCAGTGTGCCCCAGGGGTGGGGCCAGCATTGCATGCCAGGGATAGAATCCTGGCCCCCAAGTCTATGTAACCAGGCACTTTTATCCTCTGAGCTATCTGGCCAGCCCTTGTCTTTGCATTCTTGTCCTCCTTTCCTCCTCATTTCTCTTTAGCACCTACGGTCCTTGAAACTCACAATGTCCACGTTACCCACAACTTCAGTGCTCTGTGACAAAGTCCAGCCTCTATGCTAATGTTATATTCAAATTCCCAAGGGATTCTGAGCCATTCTTAGTTCCCTCCGTATTTTACAACAAAGCAAAGAATCCCCCATTTTCTTTATGTGGTATATTGCCCCGTAAAACTATTAATTAAGCCTTATTTTTTCAGAAAGAGTCTCCTAAAACTAATGCTTTCTTTGAGGCTCTAAGCAAAAGTTCAAGCTGATAGCTCAGGTAACAGCCCAGAAACTACTTCCTCCATCTTTTTCCTCTGGGTGGCTCTCTGCAAACAGTTTATTCCCATGAAGATGACATCATGTAAGTAGCACTGTGGCTTATTCTGTTTAAATATTTATGATTGCTGATGTGATCCACAAACAAGCTGATGAGGTGGGCACTCTCACTTTATCTCTGACTTAACTGTGGTAAACTGCAGCTTAGCAAAGTGGAATGGCTTTCAGAGATCATCTGAATGGTAAATAGGCAATCACAAGCTTATCATTGCGCAAAATGTATATCCCAGTCTCAGTGTGCAGTTTTAGAATTGCTTGAATTTCTAAAATATCTAATCTATGAAAAGCAATATTCTGGGGCAGAGGAGACAGCTCAGTAGAATAAGCACTTGCTTGGCAAGCTCAAGGACCTGAGTTCAATCCCTACCTCTGCAAAGCAAAACAAAACAATATTGTGTGTATATTAGAATATCTAAACTATGGGACTTAAGCTCATATTGGTGATAAGTATTAAAATGGTAAAGGCTCAATCCAAGGGTAAAGCAACTCTAGGGGGAGTCCTGAGTTCATTGAATGCAGCTTATTTGTTTCTCTCTAAAATACTGACTAATCTTGACACAAATCAGCTATGTACCTTCACACTATTGAATAGAATCAATGAACCTCCTATTTTAACCGCTGCCCTGAAGAAGTAAACTTCATCATGGTTAAGCTAGTGAAGAATGTGTTTCAGAACCAGTGTAACAAAAATGATTAAAAAGTAGATTTTGGAGCCCCACTGCCTGGCATTCAAACATCTTTCCAACTGGAGGTTTATGTGGGGTAAGGAAATTTCTTAACAGTCCTCATTCATAAAATGGGTCATGTGATATGAACTCATCACACAACTAGTGTGAAAATTAGTCACAGTAGCACCTATAAAGTGTTTAGAGCAGTATCTGGGCCATAGTAGAAAGTCATTTTTCTAATTAATGTTTGAGAAGGATGACCTAGATTTCTCAACTGAACCAGAATAGGGTGTCTCTGCATTGCTTTAAACTGAAATTCAGCTATGTAATTGAGTCTACTTGCTAGACTCATGCAGAATGAACATTTTATACAGGTTTCAGTCCATAATCAGCTCATTGCAAGGCAGCATGATGTGGCCCAGAGGGAGCAGTTCGTGGCACCCAAAGACAGAAAATGCATCGGGAATAAAGGAAGGAGGATGCCTCTTTTCCTTCACTAATATATGCACTGTACCCCTTCCTCACCCTCACGAGAGTGAGTATTACACTCACACTACCAATCCAAGAATTCAACAAGGACTGTTAAGAAATTTCCTTACCCCACATAAACCTCTAGTGGGAAAGATTCAGCCACCTCTGGAAAGTCTGCCCTGATGACCGTATGAGGCTTTAGGGAGGACATCTAGCTAAAAACCATAACATCTGCTCAAAGTGAAAAGTCCATGAAAGATATCTATCAAATATTCTAGTGTTGAAAAAAAATACTTAGAGGAATGTAACCAGTCAGTCAATAAATCAACCAAAAGAGAAGAATGAACAAGACCTTTGTAAAACCATTTTCAGCCCAATCCTCAGTATTAATTTTACAAGCTCATAAAATATCTTGGGCATATGTAAATGGATGCACTGTCGAGCTACATAATTATTTCTTGGTTTAGAGACATTCAAATACATTCATATATAATTTGTTTCTGCATGATTTTATTAACAGAAATCCTGTGAGAATTTTGTCTTATATTTGCATAACAAAACATTAATATCTGGATAAAGGTTAGGTCTAGATAGGCATTTGCCTACTTTAAAGAGTATTTGTACATCAAGCGTTTGTATTCTCAATATGGTTTCTGACAGAAGAGTCTAATAAATTTCTTTACTAAATTATTCTTAGTAGTCCTTGTGTGGAAATAATCTGAAGTTCATTGTGGAGGTTTTAGACTGTTACTATATCATGAAATAAGTTCATGGATTGGGCTACTGTCTATGTTCCATTTTATCTGGAAAATTATAGAATGTAACACAGTGAGGTGATTTTTTTTCCTTAATAATTGGCTTTGCAGGGTCATGATGTTAAGCGCAAGGGGTAGAAGACAAAGGGCACCTTCTGTTCATGATAAGCAAAATCTATGGAAAGGCACTTACTGGCCTTTTCTGTGATTTATTTGTTTGTCTTCTACTTTACATTTTTAAAATAACTTTCTTTGAAATTAAAACTTATTCATATTAGATTATTTTTTAGTTACTTACAATTTTGATAGCTTTTTTCAGAAATCCTCAACATTTTCAGCTGAATTTCAAGTTCTAGACTAAACTGCATAATTCTAGTTTTCCCATATTTTAATTCAGATGTCAAACTCAAATCAAGTTCATCTTTTCTGTTCTTTTCTGATAAAACGGAAAGTTCTGCAAATTGTTGTACAATGGGCTATAAATGGAGTATATTTCACTTTTTATGAGTTTTTGCTTCATTTCTAATTTCTTCTTTTATTAGAACATGTATGTGACACTTAATGAGTACACCTACTGTGCAGAGATGGTACATGCACATCACGACTTAGCCCCTCAACATCCCTTTCTGCTTCTCCTCCCTCTCAAAAGATGCACAATACACTGTGAATCTCATAACTTGGTCCACAAAATTCTCCATCAATTCCTCTCATTTATAAAAACAAATCAAAAATAAAAGGAAGCAAGGCCAGTGCAAGGATAAGTGAGGTTATTTAAATAAAAAGGAATTCTAAGGAAAACAAGACTTGAAGTAAAATTACTTTTTGCATGGCAGGTCCCAATTTTACTGAATATTCAACATGTCTGACCAACTTTCAGGCATAGAAAATGGAAAGAAAGGCTTGTGCGACCCTTTTAGGAAATATTTATTTAAGAAATGAAAGTCTAGTTCCATTTATTAATTACACTGTTCAAGTAAATCGTCTTGCAATGTTTAATTTTTATTATTTTATCCAGTCGGTAGGTGCTCTTTGATCTTACATCCTGCACCTTGTCTCTGTGAGTCACAGAATGCTTGGGGTCCTACAGTCTCAGAAGTTTCTCATTTGGTGAAGAAAGGTCACCAGATAGCAAATGAGTACCTGAAGTAATGCAACACTTGAGATTTTGTTGCCAATGATGTAGGAAATCCCAACAAATCAAAGGGTTAGTTGAAAGAATGATCAACAGAAAGAAACCTGTAAAGTTAAAAAGACATTATTATCTAGGATTTAAGCCCATTCCTATCACTTGTTGTTTCCTACATTACAGAAAAATGGGAATTACGGCCATTTAAAATCGCTATGCTAAGTAACAAAAAGGTTTTCAAAGACTGTGAACTGAAAATACATTTATAGTCCATTGTATGTGTCAAGACAAATCCACATGAAGTCAACATAATCTGCAAAGAAGGCTTAGAAGCCCCAAATCTAGACACCATGAAGATGAAGAGTAAATGCACTGATCCTGACCAGAGGAAGAATGACATTGTTGAAAGACTGTCATCAATATGAGGCAAAGAGAATATAGAAGAGGCCTGTATTGACCCAGACCACAGTCATAGCTGGTGAAGTCTACAAAGAGCACAGATAAATGTGAATATATTCATGAAGGAAACACCTAAAAGGCAGCAATTGTTACAGCCTTCTGACGCTATGTATAACCATTATAAATAATTCATTCCAAATAATATAACCTAATTCATCTAACAAACTACTGCCAGGGACAGAACTTACAACTGTTATTGATGCTCATAAAACAAGTCTGTTCTCTGTGCATTAGGGAAAAACAGGCTCATTCCCAAGTATTAGAATTTGCAAAGAAAAATACGTTTGTGGTTCATTTTATTAAAAGCTACTCACTTCATTAAAAGCTACTTAGCAGAGGCAGATCATAAAGACATAAATTTACACTATAATGTAATAGATGCCATAGTTTTATATAGAACTTTTTTCTATAGAACTTTTACACAAAGTTCTGTAGAAATACAGAGGTAGAAATAATTCTTCTTGGGCAAGAGAGAGAGTAGTTTTTTTTTTTTTTTTTAATATATCTATAGTTTCTTTGATTGGGCTAATACAGAATGGAGAGTCTTCTTTGTGTTGTGAAATTATAAAATATTACTGCTAAAACAGATTTTAGTCATTGAGTAGTCAGTTGCTTCATTTTAAACACAAAGAAAATGAGACATGAAACTGTTAGGTAATTTCTTGAAAGGCAGCAAAAGTAATAGACAAAGTGAGATAAAATCCAGGGATCTTAATACCCAGGTTGTTGGACTTCGTTTTCAATGAAGGATTCTGTTTGTAAGTCAGTGGACTGTCTTCACAGATGTTTGTCCATGTGCAACTCAGGCCAGTTGATACACATTTAATTCAAATTAATAGTATATGTTTCATACCAAGCAGGGAGGAACTTAAATTTTCTGTTCTAAAGAAACAAAGATTCAAATAAAATTCTAGAAGTTTCAAAATTTTGTAATTATTTACTGCATTTTCTAGAAAATATGGTATCCATCTACTACTTTAATATAGCCTGTGGTATAATTTTATGAAAATGTCAGAAATTCTTAGGTAGAATGATGTTTATTATGCAGAAATTCCTTGGACAAACATAACCATCTGAAAACTACATTCCATATTATCTAGCAACTTTTAATTAGGACTTTCTCCATTTTGACAGATCACCAGAAGTATAAGTAGTCAGAATATGTATTATATATATGTGCTAAATGTGAGAGTTCTGCATGTAATTTTTAGTTTATATCTTTCAAAAACGATTGCTTTCATAATGGTTGAGGATAGAGGAATGGCAGACAGCACTTAATTTGGTGGCTAGATATAGATGCTGATGTTTTTCTGAAACCATGTAGTTCCCCCAATGGTGAATCCCTATTTTCTTTTAAACCATGGAAAGGTACACATTCTAGAAGTTTCTATAGTTTCAAATAATGCATTTATTTGCATGTAGCCAAAATCCAGAAACAGCTATGCAACAATGTTGGTGCTCTTCTATGTAAAGGACCCAAATTACTCTCTTGCATTGAATGATCAGGATATTTACATTATTCAGATTCAATATTTTGTGAGAAATAATTTTATTGTAGATTATTGAAGGTTTAAATATTTGAAGGCTAAGGTCAAATTGAATCAATTTGTATTACATCATTGAATCAATTTGTATTAAGGTTTTAAACAAAATGGAGAAATGGCTGTTTGCCTTTTAGTTTGACTATATGGTAGTCAAATGACAATTAATTAATATGCATTATTGAGCCACTATAGTAGCAGGAATCTAACCATTTTGAATGTTTGGCTAATTGTTACCATTCTTCTTTGTAACCAATACTATCTTTTTAAAGGGGTCAGTGCTTGATCTTGGTTTTATTCTCACTTTCAGTATCTAATATGAATATAATAGTAAGCAATTAATTAAATACTAGCATATTTAGTAAGCATTAATGGATACCTTTTATGCATATTAAATGTGCAACATAGTGATATGACTAAATGCATGCTAAAATAGAGTTTATGCAAATTAAATTATATTTTCCACAAATTCCCCAATTGGTTGACAATCAATAGAATATTTATGTTTAAATGATTAAATAATCAGAGTTTAATAATTATTAATATTTCTTTATTCTTCTAATATAAATATTTGATGTTGAATACAAAGAAATATCAGTTTTCACCATTAATGTTTACACAATAAGAGTTGATTTTGTTGTTTATGTTTGAAATGTTAGGAAATCAGATAAGAAATAAAATTTGGAGTCATACCTTTAATAAATAAGCCACAAGGTATGTAGGTTTTATGATGTACAATACATTTTTATTAATTTTTAGAAAAAAGAAATAACGAGACAGTTTCACAACAGGATAGTAGGACAGTTACAACAATTAATACATTGCATATTGTTGTCTTCATAGTATTTGTTCAGAGTACAAGATTAAGACATGATTTCTTGTATAAACACTATCAATACAAGTCTTTATTCTCATTGAACTAAGAGAAAGTATATATATATATATATATATATATATATATATATATATATATTCCAATAGTCCATGATAGTCCATGATAGTAGGTTATCAGCACAACTGGCAATATCAGAAGCTGTTGACTTGAACCTTTTACAGTTCAACATATTAATATAGTTTTACTTTTTATATCTCATAGTTACACTTTTCTGCTGGATGGTTTAAATGAAGGTAAAGCAAGACCTATATTACAAAAAATGTAACTTTTACATCTGACAAAGTCAGTTAAATCTCCTCAGGATTTACCCTGAAACCATGTACAGCATTTTGTAGACCTTTTGTCAGTGTCAGCCATCTGGATGACCAATTTGCTGTCTGTGAAAGTCTGAGAGAATGTTTTCTCTCTAGGTGACTCTCCTTAGGCACACTATACATCTTCAATCCCTTTCCTCTGTAGCTCCATATTCTCCTTGAACAGAAAATTTGGGAAAGCACTGAGTTATAGGACTTTATAGTATAGGTTCTCTTATGTCCCAAGTCCTCACTGACTTTGAGGGGCTAGGGTTAAAATATTGATTACCCTTGTAGCTTTTCCTTTTCATTAATTTTTAAGTCTGCCAACTTATGTTGTTAACCCTCCAGAAGACAAACTTTGGGGCTGCGTAGATAGCTCAGCAGAATAAGTGTTGCCTGACAAGCACAGAGTCCTGAATTCAAACCCCAGTAAAGAAAAAAAAAATTGGTTGCTTGAAAGGCATACATATTTCAGAAAGAAAAATATTTGCAGAAGAGAAGCCTAATGATATTATTCCCTATGACATAGAATAGACACTTGAGCTAAACATCACTATCTTTCTGAATATCAAACACCTTAGACATAACATGGGATATGTATTTTTCATCATTTTTTTGTCTTTTTGAGACAGGGTCTCGCTGTACATTTCAGGCTGGCCTTAAACTCAGTTTTGTATCCCAGGCTGGTCTTAAACTCTCACCAATCCTCCTGCCTCAGCCTCCCAAGTACTGGGATTACAGGAGTGTGCCACCACGCCCAGGTTTTCATCAATTATTCATATTCTAAATTTTAAATTCCTATGGAATGTGAAAAAAACAATTACACATTTTTACATAGAAATTTAGGAATTCGGCCATATACTGAATTGTAGCAGAATACTTCTATGGCATTTTTTTCTTTTCTTTTCTTCTCTTTTATCATTACTATTTTTTAAACAAACATTTACTTGGGAGAGAATATAGCAATCATTAATATGATATGATGAGCAGCATACATCTAGAAGACCAAAATGACAGGCATTCCAAGCATGGTTTTAGTATTGCAGAGTGCAGTCCTCAGTGTAGTTGCTTATTTCACAGATATTAGCATATATAGTTAGTCAAAGTGAGAATTCTACCAATTTACCGCTAGTTTCAAAAGCCTGTTGGGGATTCTTGGGACAATTGTCTTAACCATCCTGTGTATATGAGTGCATGGTTTTGTCCCTGCCTTGTTTCTTAACTTTTCTCCTTGTTCTCTCTTTGTTGTTTAATCCTTAAGTTCACACTTTCCATTTAGCTGTGTTATACCTTTTCATTTTTATTTCTTCTTTTGAGTTCTTACACGAGGGAGACTATCTGATATTTACACGTGTAGGTCTGGTTTATTTCACTTATAAGTACAACTTCAAGTAGCATCCACTTATATATGCAGTCTTCAATTATTGTGGAATAATACATGGGACACCTTCAAGCCAATGGTGATTCATTAGTATTTTCTCAGAAAACTATCATATACCATGCTAATTGATCTTTCCTTTGGATAAATGAAATCTGAAGTTTAATTGTCATGGTTGATGATTTTCTCTTCTCTTTCCAACTACAAGGACAATAATAATCGTCCAATTTCTTCAGTCTTTCTGCAGTTTGAAAAATAGTATGTGAGGGATGATTTGGGAGATCATGTGGAATATACAATATATTTACTAATCTTTCTTTCCACTCACCTACCTTTCAAATGAAGACATTTCTTGGTTATTTGTGTACAGTAGTCATTCAACTGCAAATAGAGATCCTCTTATGCACTTGAACTCACAATAACCCACTTCAGGGCTCTTCATAAATGGAGCATGATGTAAATTCTTTAGAACCAAACAAAGAGAATGAGAGAGACTTGATATTTGAATATTGCTTATGTATTTGCAAGTATAAAAATTTTCAGTGTCGCACTAGTGCGGAAAGACGTAGGATTACAAAAAATGGAGTTTACTCTTCTGATCTTTGCAGCTTAGGCTGAGTTTTGGTTAAACTGTAAAGAAAGTTGGGATAGGGGCTGGGGAGATAGCTCCGAGTCACAAGTGCCTGCTGGGCAAGCGCAAGGTCGTGAGTTCGAACCCTGGTCCCACAAAAAAAAAAAAAAAGAAAAAAAGAAAGTTGGGATAAAGCAAATCTTACTTATTTTATCAGCAGTGTGTTTTCCTTACCCCATTCTCTTCCTATACATACAACCCGTCTTAGACAAGTATAAACATGCCAAAAATTTTCAAATAACTACTAGGCTATATTGAAATGGAATAAGTGATTTCTTACAAGAGACAGGTAAAGAAATGTATAAAATATGAACTCATGTTCACTTCAGTGATTCTACAGTGTTAATTTACAAGTATTCTCTCTAGTTTTTCAAGCACATTTTTGAACATAAAAGTACTGAATATGCATGAGCATTCAGACGATATTGAATCTGATTAAGAAAATTTCCAGGTTTTTTTATAGTAAGTTTTGGAGCACAGGTGATGAGATAACCTTGTGGGAAGGCATCTGCACAAATAAAATGATGTCATAAAGAGCTCTCTGGATAGCCTGCTATAATATAATCACACATCTCGTGAAGGTCTTCAAGCAGATAAGCTTCATCCAGTCTCTTACCAGAGAAAAGAATGTGAAAACCTCTTACTGGACAGTGGACATGTGAGTTACGGATAAAAGAGGAAAATGGCTAATAGGAACATCTTGCATTTACTTTCCAGACAACTTATGTTTTGTACTAAAGTTGATCCTTTTTCTTACTCCAAACACTAAGGTTCAGTTTTGATTAACATGAGGCTGTTCACATATTTGTATGAGATAGTGTGATATTTCTATAGCTATGTGTAGCATGTGATAATCAAGTCAAGATAATTGTCTCTTCTAATTTCCGTCCTACTTTACATGAACTATGTGATAACTTTTTGTGAATTTAGACACCCATTGTGAAACACTGAAACTGTTCTATCTAACCATGTTTTGGTACCTATCATATGAACTCTGTCTACCATTCACAACTTTTAATAATTTTATTTTACAAATAGATGTACTTTTTAAAAGTTCCACCTATGAAAAACAGTATGCATCTATCTTAATGTGTCTGACTTATTACACTTAATGTAATGTCATGAAGATACATCTATTTTCTTACCAACAATAGAATTGTGCTCTTTTTATAACTATATAATAATCCATTATTCATAGGCACCATATTTCTTTCACATGTGAGTGTATTTATAGACTCCTAAATTGATTCTATATTTTAACTATTGCAAATGGGAGTGCCACAACAAATATACTGTTGACATACTGATTTCATTTCCTTTAGGTATATACCTAGCAATGGGACAGCATATTCACATGGTAGATCTATTTTTGACTATTTAAGAATGCTCCATACTGTTTTTTTTTTTTTTTTTTTTTCCTCGTTTCAGAACCTTTGTTTTGTTTATTCACTCATTTTTATGGCCGGCTCAACCCACTCCGAGGGCAGGGCTGACACAGCATGTGGTGCCGGGGATCGAACCGCGGTCCCTGAAGCCGCCCAAGCTTCCCCGAGCAGGCGCTTTAGACCACTGAGCCATCCCGCCGGGCCCATCCATACTGTTTTTATAATGGCTGTTGTAATTTGCTTTCTTATAAACAATATGAGTTCACTTTCTTCATATCCTTCTGAGTACTCATTACTATTTTTAAAGTCGTTGTTCTAAATGAGATAGTATGACATCTTTTGAAAGTTCTGATTTGTATTTCCCAAATGGATATCCCTATTTTTCACATTTTTATTGGCTATTTTATATTTTCTTTCTAATTAGTTTGTTTCTTTTAATTTTATAAAGTGGTTTGTCATTTCTTTCTTTTTTTTTTTTTTTTGAGAAATGTCTGTGAATATTATAAGCCATTTTATACTGGATGATTTATTTTGATCATTAGATTTTTAAATTGCCTACAAATTCTGGGTATTAACCTTTTGTCAATTAGTTTGCAAATATTTTCTCACATTCTGTAAATATTATTTTAACTCTGTTGACTGCTTTCTTGTACAAAGTTTCTTGGTGACATCATTTTATTCATCCACTTTTACCTTTGTTGAATGTGTTTGTGTGGTCTTATTCAAGAAGCATTGCCTATACAAATATCATAAAAAGTTTTTTTTTTTTTTAATGTTTTCGGTTAGCGCTTCCATAGAATCAGGTTTTATGTTTTTGTCTTTGATTCAGTTTGAGTTGATTCTTTTAATATGGTGAAATATAGGGGTTAAGTTTCAAATGCTCGGTATGGATAATCAATTTCCACAACAACATTTACTGAAGAGGCTGTCCTTTGTCCAGTATGTACTCTGTCATGTTTACTGAGAACCATTTGATTGTAGATGTACAGGTTTGTTGCTTGGATGTCTTCTCTGTTCCTATGTTCTCAGTGTTAGCATTCCTAAGACTGTCAGGCTGCTCTATGACTGTAACTTAGTAGCATATCTCGGAATTAAGAGCTATGACATCTCCACCTTTGTTTTTTCCATTCAGGACTGTTTTGCAAATATGGAGATTTTCTGCTTCCGTATGAAATTTTTATCCTTTCTATATCTGTCAAAAACGTTTTAATATTTTGATAGAGACTTCACTGAGCCTGTAGATTGCTTTGATGATACGGCTATATGAAAGGTTTTTTCTATTTTATTCTTTATTTTCTCACTTTTGTATCTATTACTAATAAGATTCACTCTATGAAAACTTTCTCAGCAAATTCGTATTAAAGTGTATTTATTGGTTTTTCTTGGCTTATTTAGATAATTAAAATTTTCAGTGCTATAATGAATAAAAGCAGTGGAAAGGGACATTCTTTACTTATTCCTACTCTTACTGGAAACACTTCAGCTTTTTTTCGTTTAGGTATAATGTTGGCTTGGGATTATCATAAATAGCCTTTACTGTAAACATCTATGTTCCTACTATCTCTATTTTTATAAGATTTTTATTTTGAGAAAGTGAGACCTTTTGTGATTTTTTTTTTTTTCTGCAGCTGTTGCAGGGATGATGCCTTTTTACCTTTCTTCCTTTCTTTCTTTCTTTCTTTCTTCCTTCCTTCCTTCCTTCCCTCCCTCCCTCCCTGCTTTCTTTCTTTCTTTCTTTCTTCCGTCCTTCCTTCCTTCCTTTCCTTCCTTCCTTTCTTTCTTTCTTTCTGGAGTCAGATGCGCTACTGTGCGCCACAAGGTCCTGCTCTTTCTTTCTTTCTTTCTTTCTTTCTTTCTTTCTTTCTTTCTTTCTTTCTTTCTTTCTTTCTTTCTTTCTTTCTTGCCTTCTCAGCCTGTCCTGGGAGTGGGGCTGGCACAGCATGTAGTGGCGGGGATTAAACCGTCGTCTCTGTGGTTGCCTAAGCTTGCCTAAGCAAGCGCTCTAGAACACTGAGCCATCTCGCCAGCTCCCTTTATTATCTTGATGTGATGTACTACCTTTATTCATTTATATATGTTTAACTATCTTTATATCACAGGATAATCTCAGTTGACCATGGTAAATGCTAAATCTGATGACCTGTTGCTATAATTTGCTAGTATTGTGCTGAAAATCTCTGCAACAATTTTCATCTTGCGGTGTTTTTTTTTTTTTTTTTGTTGTTGTTTTTGTTCTCATTGCATCACTGTAGGCTCAGGTTATACAAGTCATTCTAGCTGCATAGAATAAATTTTAAAGAGTTCCCTCTAATCCAAATTTTAGAATTGTTATTAGATGTTCTTTAACAGTTTGGTAGAATTCATCTGTGGTTGTATGTTTTTATTAAATTTTCAAAAGTATAGATCTGTTCAGACTTTCTCCCTTATCATGGTGTAATTTTGATAGGTTATATGATTCTAGATATATATTTCTCTAGGTTTTCCAATTTGTTGGCCTATACAATAGTTACTCACAGTAGTCACTAAGGAACTTTTGCATTTCAGTACTGTCAACTAAAGCTTCCACTTTCATCTCTTATTTTTACTTTTTAAAACAAATCTGACTTTACATATTAAAAATAACTATCTTCCCCTTCAGATATCTTTTCTGCAGGATATAGTCTGATCCTGGGGGCTTCTACTATATTTTTTGTTTTACTGACTTAATTTCCAAAATCTGTTTCCTTTTTATATTTTTCTGTTGCTTTTCTCATTCATGTTAAATTATTTTCTTAACTATTAAATCATTCTGTTGTTGCTTGAACCTCTTTGTGTTACCTTGATGTCATTCTTTTGACTTCTTTATCCCACATTTCTTCCATGTTTTTTTTCTAGTTTGTCTTACTAGAGCATAATTGTATTATTCTTCTGAACATGTGATATTTACCTTACTATTTCCCTTCCTTCATGTATTCCTATGTTGAGATTTGCACATCGTGTGAATTCATTATCTCTACATTTTTTAAAAGGTGGATTTGTAGAAAATGATTTTTTCTTGATAATGCATTTTAGGGTGTCAATGAGGTATGCTATGTGAGTTTGGTTCTAGTTGGGTGCCCATGTAATCTCTCTATTCTTCCTAAAACTTGATGACCTTGAGCTTGGTGAATGGGGCTTCATGGTTAGAAAGACTTTCTGTATCTGGAGTTGTGAAAAGAAGGAGGTATTTCACTATTCAAAGTTGGCATGAAGAGGCCTGGCAGGATGGTTCAGTGGTCTAAAGTGCCTGCAGGCGGCTGCAGGGACCGCGGTTTGATCCCTGGCACCACATGCTGTGCCAGCCCTGCCCTCAGGGCAGGCTGAGCCATCCATACAAATAAATAAACAAACAAACAAGAAAACATAAATAAAATAAAATTACAACCAAGTTGGTGTGAAATGTACATCAGTAAAGGCGAAAAGGTCAGCAGGTGGCCAACACAGAAGTAAGAATGGTGATGCTAAGTAGGTGGAAGAGCCTTTCTTCACAGTGATGTGCAATTCAAGTTGATATGCTTATATCTGAGTGGCACAGGGAAACTGTGAGCTATGCAGAGTACAGGCCACAGGAAAGCCTTAGTGCAAACTATGGCCTTCAATCTGGTGGCTGTGAGTGTTGATGGTAGGCCAGCAGTATGTGACCACAGTACGGAATCTGAAGCCCTTAGCTTTGGGAGTAAGCAGCTTTTTTTTTTTTTTTTATGAAACAGAAGCTATGTTACAGACGCTCAGTTACTCCTATATTGCTCTAGAAGACCATGAAGACTGTAGAACTTTCCATTCCTAGGATTACTTGTGGCTCCTATAATGGAGCCTGTTGGGACTGCTGTCTCGTGCCACTTTTTCCTGGAAATGGAGTTTCTGAGTCAGGAAATAGGCCATCATTGCCACTGTCTTTGGATCTCCCTCCCTGGGTTCTAATGTAACTCATTATTGAAAGGAAATAGTCTTTTGATGAGGTTCTTGGTGGAGGAGGAGACAAGGCCTAGGTGCCTCTATTCAGCTCACCTGGCAGTTCTCAGCAAATTCAAGGTCAATGTTTTCAAGGGCCATAATTCATACCGGCACAACTAATAACACAACTAAAAGCCTACGTACAGAGTAGGCATCTGTGATGTGGCAACAAAGTAGTAAAAGAAAATGGAATTTTAAATGGCAGTCTTTGAAGAAATCATTCTATTATAGTTTATAATCTTCACCCTCACCAGCATTGTAAAAGTGTCACCATTGATAAATTTATGTTCTAATCAAAAGAAACATCTAAGCTTCAAAGTTGTTATTTTTTTCCTCACTGAAGTATTTTCCCTCTTTTCCCCATGTTAAGGAAAACCTTAGATTATTTAATTTAATGCACAATAGATATCATTATGAATACCAAAATAATTGATGGTAGTTTGAAATTGTCATGTATATAGAATATAGATAGATAGATAGATAGATACATAAATAGATAGATAGACAGACAGATAGATAGATAGATAGATAGATAGATAGATAGATAGATAGATAGTCTAACAGGCACTGCTCTTTAATCCAGTTCTTCTATTTCACTATAAATGGAAAAGCAAATGGAAAGGAACAGTGAAAGTCCTAAGGGTAAAACTGGCTTCTGTCCCTTGCTGCCATCCTGTGCATCTTTATTCTGTGGTTACTCGTATTCTATAACTTAACCAGGAAGATCTAACTTGATCATCTCAGTGAGAGAATAAGAACAAAAACAAAATTGTAAATAATATGAATAAACAAACATAGAACTATATGAAGAAAATACTCATATACCAATTAAATATCTGATTCTATTCTCCTAAAGTTGAGACATCATTTTTGCTATCATATCTGGTCTTTATTTGTAGTCAAATAGACACTGAGTAAGGGCCATTTCCTATAGATTATGCAGGCTTTTATTCATACCTGATTGTATTGGCATAGGTTTGTTAAGTCGTGCGTTCCTACATAATAGAACAGTAATTTCTATTGGCTGGCTAGACCTCACTGTTACACTTAAGAGTCATTAATCTTCTCAAAATTAACAGTTCATTGGGGTCAACTGAAGTCACAGATGGAACTTAAGCTCTGAATTTCTTAAATTTGGTTCTTTATTTTCATTAGTTTGTATTCACATTAATTTTTTGTTCTTCAAATTGAGTTACTACTGATTTCTAATAGTCCCTTCCCTGATTTTCTTCCTTTATATGTCCCCTTGGGTAGAGTATGTTAGTTTGTGTGAGTCAGATTTTGAGCATACTCAAGCGGAGCAATTTTTGACATTGCTTCTGATTTCTTGAATCCTATGCCAAATATGACTCAATTTTTATTCTTAAATTTACTAATTATTTACCACATTACTAAACAGATCTATCATGCTGATTTTTGTCATATGTTACAGAGCAATAAAGTTCTTTCTAGACAACAATGGCACAACATTACAAAGCAAGTATGAATTCAGCTGCTGATTACAGATGTTTTATTAATTGCTTATTTAACAAGAATGTGTATTTTAGCATTTTTATTGCTTTTTAGCACTTCATTAAGAAAAGTGCTTAACAACATGAATCCTTGATAAATTGTATTTCTTATCTCATTGGTTACCCACTGTGTTCTGTAACATAGGATTACACCAATAGCAAAATTTCTTTAGTGTCCTTAAATATTTGTTTATAATTTTAGATTCACCAGAGAATGATATTCTTGAAATATGCTTCTGTAAGAATTGCAAAGCATGACTGATATATATAGTTAATTTTTAATAAATTCAATGCACTGTGAATTTAATAAATGTATTCTAATAAAAGTATAAGAAATTAATGTTTCATTAGTTTGTTATACCTTCCATGTAATAGGTATTTCTATTTAATGAGAATTTTAAGTTGAACACTAAACATTAAACTGTTTGCTGTTTTTATAGTCTCCATGATATTCAAGAATTACATGATCACAAACAGACACTTCCTTTCAGAAGCAGACTTAATTTTTATGTAAATGTAAAAATTTAATAAATTAAGAAGAGTGCAAATTTTCATAGCATTGAAACTTTGTTGTTGTTGTTTTGTGATAGGATCTCACTACATAGCTCAGGTTGACCTGAAACTCTCAGTGATCCTCTTGACTCAGGCTCCCATGCACTGGAATTACAGGTGCAAGCCACCACACCAGTCTGCTATTTCTACAGCTTTAAACAAGAGACTTGGTTTTAAAATCTGCTTGAAAATTAGACAAGCTACTGTGTATACTCTGCCTATCCCACTCTGTATATTTCTACATACCTGTCACACCTCATCCTTTCTAGCTATTCTTAAGGGACATGGATGTACTCAGGTCCGATCTGATGTTTTACCAGCTTATGTGAACAACAGATATAATATTACAGCACTATGTACTCATTTGGTATGAATATTTTCATGCAAATATAAAAGATCTATAAGATATCCTTCATTGGGCAATTTTAAAATATAGAAAAAGGGGGCTTTGGGGTTAGCTCGGTTGTCTAAAGTGTTTGCTTAGGCAAACTTAGTCAGGTGCAGGGGACCATGGTTCAATCACTAGCACCAGATTCACCTTTAAGGCAGCCTGAACTAGCCAGAAAAAAAGAAGAATCCTAAAATAAAGAAAAAGAGCTGCTGGGTGTGGTGGCGCACGCCTGTAATCGCAGTACTTGGAAGACTGAGGCAGGAGGATCAGTGCAAGTTTGAGACCAGCCTGGGCCACAACAAAAGTGAGCTCAAGGCCAGCTTGAATTGCACAGTGAGACCCTGTCTCAAAAAAAACAAACAAACAAACAAAAAAAAAACTGCATCAGTGAGATATAATTTAAAGCTAATAAAGCCTTCATTCTATTAATATTTTATTTTTAGACTGTGAGGAAGAGTCTTCATGTTAGAAAATTTAATTGCAGGGAGAACTCTCATTATTAAAGAATTTAATCTTCTTTCCTAAGCAGCAGGGACGGTGACCAGTGCTCATAGAGGTGGAGGGAGCAGTACACAGGACATGAAGCACCTCGACTGTACTGCAGGCTTCCTGGATGCGTCTAGCTTTATCACTTTCAAAGAGCTAAAAATGATATTTAAATGTTCTGGATTCAAATATATCCCATCTCAATTAGTTTTCAAATTGAAAACAATGTATCTACTATTTTTTAAACACAGACCAAATGATCTCTATCCACACCACAATGAAAATTTTGCTACCTCTGCTTCACAAATAAGGTAATTCAAGGGGCTTTGCTCATGATTCATGAACGTAACATATTAAATAGAGAATATGTTTATGAATCTGAGCTGAATAAACTTGTTTCAGAGCATATATTTGATTTTATTTATCATAGTATCTGCTTAGTAACTCTTAAAATTAAATTAGGAGATGACTGATTATATCTATGATAGCTGTGTGTGTATGTGTATGTTTAATCACTGGTTTTAGCTTTAGTCTTTGTGTGTATTTAATACAGGAGCTGCCCAGGGAGGCTTTAAACTACCAATTCTCTTGCTGGAATTATAGGAACCCATCATTGCACCTGGTTTGCTTTTAAAGCTCTTTATAACTCATTCATGCGTTCACTGAATTCATAACGATTCATAAATCGATAAACTGGGCACTGTGACACATGTTTTCTTCTGCCTGAAGAAATATTTTTGGTGTTCAAGTCTCACACAAGATAATATTCAGCTTAATATTTGAATGCTACAAACTCCTGTTCTGTCAATATAATCCAAAATATAGCACTAGAAGTAATATATATGACCTGATAAATATCTGAATATTTATCACAATGTTTGTATACAGTACATATTATATTTGAAGTATGTGCATTTGGAATGCCATGAGCCACAATTACATCAAATATTTTAGCCACAGAAGGAAAGATATTTGTGTCTTTAATAAAGGGTCTTGTTTCTTCTAGTAGAATGCTCTGACAATGTTGTTATGAATTTAGTTATGTAAGTGATTCTCCTTTCCTTTTTCTGCTAATAAAGTGATTTTAGAAATAAATTACTTCAATTTGTGTGTAATGGATGAGCACATTAAGTACAACACTATAAACTGTTAATCATGACTGCAAGTCACTTATTTTTACCCAAGAATTATCTAATAAAATTTGAAATTGAGTACTGGCTGCCAAGTTTGGTTATACTTTCCACTGTAAATTCATGTTAAATCAATGTTTTATACTACATTAAATGTCGACATAGGGACAATCATGAGAATTTTCTCTATCAACAGTTTTTATAGTCTTTAATTCCAAATAATGTCTTCCTTAATCCCAGAATTGGATGATGGATTTTGTTTCAATGAGAGAAAAATAACTACGTTTTTTATAGTGAGAGATTTAGGAAACTGTCCGTTCATCCAAATGTTCTTATAAAACAATCCTAAATACTAGAGTAATGGCCTGGAAGGTTCCTTTCCCAGGGTGACTGAAAGAATACAGTGGCCAAGGAGTTGCCAGGAACGTGATGAACTGAGTGCTGAGACTGCAGTTATAGAATCTGAGAGGACATGACTTGGCAGTTGTGCAGGAATAAGGGCTCCTCCAGGAAAACTGCCTTTACTCTGAAAATGTAGCCTGGCCACTGGAGATAAAACATCATTAACATAGAAGATGAAAGAATCTAGATCCCTATATGGCAATTCCTGTAACCCATTATGAGCTCTCAGCTTCACGAACTTGACCCAGGCCTCTCCATTGCTTGCCAAGAGGAAACACGAAAAAGGGCAAGCTCATTCCAGACTGGAGGCCCACCCTATGGGAGGGGCCAAATTTGCATCGCTAACTTAATTGCGAGGAACACTGAGAAATACATTTGACATTTTACATTCTGCATAAAGGAGGTACACAAAAGGCTGGTGGAATACGAGTTTATCACCTCCAGAAGGAAATATGTTTCATCACTGTCTCATCAGAAAGGGAGAAATAGTGTTCCAAAGCTGCCATCGACATAGTGATAGGACTACAAAAAGTCGCAAAAAGATTTTCTAAATACTCTCTGTGACTTGAACAGCACATGTTTTTATACATTATTAAACTATCTGAGAAATCTGGGGCTTGTGTAAAACCTTTTGAGTTTATTTTAAGATGTTTGCATGTTTTCTGTGGCACATAATTAGAATAAAACTGCAGCATAGATAGAAATATACTTTTGGCATTGCTGAATGTGCTGTTAGCTCATTCCCAGCTTTTCTTTATCTCTGTATTGTTTTGCCAGGTTACATCATCCATCCCCTTGCTTTGAATAAGAGTGATGTATTGAAATAAATAGTCAGTGTGCTATTAACTCTAAAATTAATATGTCCAGCCCAGATTTATTCTCTATGCCAAATTTACAAATCCACACTCACATTTAACCTGGCCTCTCAAATATATCATAAACACTCCCTGAAAATAGAAATCTGATGAATCTACTGATGGAGGGTCAGAACTGAATCTGTTTCTTTCTTATTCCTCATTTCAGTAAAGCTTACTGATATCCATTAATACAGATTAAAAAGAAACATGACTTTCTCACTTTAATGTTATTTAGATATATCAGCAAGGAACTATATTGATCTGAATAAAATGCTGATATTCTGGATTTATTCTCACAAAGCAATTTCCTCATAAATTTCTTCAATACACTAAGTATAGGTTCCTTCACCAAGTACCTGGTTGCTCAGGCTAAATGTTTAGGAACCCTGCAGATTATATCTGTTTCTTTGCTACCATTCCCACAAAGTCCTAAATGCTTTATCCTCAAAATACACTTTCAGTTCAGCTCAAGTTTTCTACCAACACTATTCCTTAATCTAGCAAGTGTCCAATCTCCTTTGACTTGAAGGACTACACTTGAAGCTTGCTCTCCAGCTTCTCCTGTCCACTCAGATACTCCATTCTCAAGGCAATCAAAGTAAAACTTTTGCCTCTGCATAAAGATTAAATTCCAATGGCATCCAGTGGCTTAAAAGCTGCTTGTGTTGTGTGTGTGTGTGTGTGTGTGTGTGTGTGTGTGTGTGAGTGTGTGTGTGTGTGTGTGACTACAATAAAATCCCACTGGCCTAGGGTCACTCCTTACAATAGATCCTCTCTTCTTGTACTGCTTTGAAGTCTTTAATACTAATCTTCATGTTCTTCTGATTCTTAGCACCTAGTATTTCAGAAAAGCCTTACTGTTAGTTCTTCATTGAGAACTTTTTGATCACCACATCCAACACGGACCTCAAACCTGCTTATTGTCTTTTTGTTTATTTCCTTCTTGGCTCTTTGCTCACCTGTGTTCCTCACTGGCCTTTTGAACTGCATAGAGACAACTGTGTCTCTCACTGCCCATTGTGTGCCCCGGGGTCTATACAGTGCCTAGCACATAGTGAGCCTTCAGTAACTACTTACTAAAGTGTTTTCAAAGTGAAATGCTCACATCTGATAGCATAAACAGGATTTTATGTTAAGTTCCATTATGAGAAAATATACAATTATTAGATATGTAGATGTATATTATATATACATATATTAATTATGAAATTGCAAATAATTAAACATGATTAATATTCATACTGACATAGGTTAATGCACTCTGTCAGAAAACTTCATGCCTTTTATGCTCCATAACATACTCTGAGGAAAGGTAAGGGAGTGCTTCAAAACAGCAACTGATAATAATTGATACCCTAAATACCCTCAATGTGTGTGTAAACACATTGTGACACAGAATTTTGTGTTTAGTTATATAGTGCTGTGTTGTTCTGTGTTGGTGCCGAAAGAAACGACGAGAAACCTGATGAATTTGGTTTAGAGGACTCACTGAGATTTGTCTCTCTTGAAGTGAACTCCGACCCACCGAAGAATATTACTTTTATTGAATACTAAAGGATAGCCTAAGGAATTTGCATAACTGTTTTGGGGAATACAAACTAGAGACCACTACTTTTATCACCATTTACCTAACATCAGGTTAATACTAATGCTAATTGAAAACATTTTAAACAGGGGGGAAAACAACCAGTAACTTCCCAAATAAGGGAAGAGACAACCATGGAGGAGTCATTAGAATAAGCTCTTTTCTGTCTCCTTGAATCCCAGGTTTCAGATAACCCCAAGTAACCCATTACAGCTGTCTTCGGGCTTTGTCTATTATCTCTCATTATCTAAGATGTTAATTCCTTACCTCTACAATATAGATTTATAGATTATATTTTCCAGCTATAAAACCACAAGTGCTGGAGCTAGGAAGATAGCCCAGTGGTGTAAGCACCTGCCTGGCAAACACAAGGACCTAGGTTCAATCACCACTACTCCATGCTGTCCCTGTCTGGGAAGCAGGTGCGATAGTGCACACCTGTAATCCCAGCACTGGGGAGGCTGAGACAACAGGATCACTATGAGTTTGAGTTGCGCAGTGAGACACTGTACCAACAAATGAATAAATAAAAAGATTTTTAAAAGCCACAAGTACAAAAAACCACACCGCTGGGAGCCTAGCCCGCGCGCCCCCCGCGGGTAAGCCCCCTGCGCCCCTCTGCCCCGCCTCTGCGTTCCCACGACTAACTTCCTGTTCCAACCCAGACCCAAACCGCACCTATGGGAGCCGAGCCCACGCGCCCGCCGTGGGTAAGCCCCCTGCGCCCCTCTGCCCCGCCTCTGCTTTCCCGCGACTAACTTCCTGTTCCAACCCAGACCCAAACCGCACCGCTAGGCGGCTGGGTCAAGATCCCGGGCCCACCTTCCCTTTCCCCGCCCCCTCCACCCTGTTTTTTTTTTTTTAACCCCTCCAGCCCAAGCTCCAGCACTGAACCCATCAAATAG
>PVJA010004595.1:0-85001 GCA_004027025.1 Myocastor coypus
ACCTCTCGAGATCATGTTTCGTCATCTATGAAATAGATATGTGGGCTATTGTTATTCCTAACATCAACAACTCTTATTAGTCTTAGTTTTCATACCTGCGAAATGGAAAGACAGTAATTCTTCCTATCTCTCACTGATTTAATAATTTGAGATCCTTCAAAAGTGCAACATACTATGCCAGTTTTTCATCAGATTAATCATCCTTAAACTTAACAGAGGCAGCACATAGCCAGGAAAAGACGTGCAAGAGGCAGCTGGGCTCCCTGGGGTGACTCCTCCCTTCTGCTTTCTGCCTTCACCCCTTGCCCTCAGGTGCTTCAGGCAAGGCAAAGCTGATGTTGCACTGACTCTGAAGTCCAGAGCCCAGCAGCACATCCAGCTTTCAGAGCCTCCAGCTTCTTGCGGGTCATATGTGGAGAGCCCCTCTTGTACCCAGCAAGAGCCCCTAGGTGCAGGGCACCTGTCGTCAACTTGCCTCAAGAGATCATGAGATACCCTTTATCTTAGCATTCTGAGAATCAGCAATGTGCAGGCCAGTCCTTCAGCCTCTGCCATCCTTTGAGATGGATCGAGACTGTCCTTGATTTGTCTTCACCAGGAATGTCTCCCTTTCATCTTCTAAATGCCACCCAGTAGCTGACTCCTGTAGCACTCATTGATTCAGGGATTTATTATGTATCTAGTTTGTGGCAAATCTTTCCATGACACATAAAGCCAAACCTCTTATTCTGGAAACCACCTCTTCAAGGTGTCTAGGACAGTGTCTATGAACAGTCCTAAGTAAATATGTATCGGGCATCAGCTGTGTCCTGAACCCAGTGTTCTTTGCTGGAAGTATGACGATAAATAAGACAAAACCCTGTGGCCAAATATATACATTCACACACTAATTAACAGGTTCCAGCATTGTTCCTCTATTGACATTTCTATCCATCAACTTAATGGTTTATGTATTTAACGGTAATTATCAGAGCTGGTTAGCCTCTGACTAGTTTCTTGTGCCTTGGGCAAGTGACATCATTTTTCTGAGGCTCTGTTTTCTCATCAGTGAAGTGTGTGGCTGTGGGGAAAGGGATTCCTGTGATGGCTATTAAATGAAATATGGAATCCAGAAAGCATGGCGCATATATGTGGCAGCAACGCTGTAGGCCCCCCTCCCCAGAAAGATCAACACGCAGCACACATACTGCTGTCTCCCTTTCCTGTACCAATGACAGACATCACTAATTGATCAAAGCTCTCTGCTACTGATCTCAGGCATAACCGTAGAAGCTGCCTCAGCACAGTGTTTCTGGTAATCACTACCTACTGACTATAGTTTTAACGGAAATTCTGCCTTCCTGCCCTCCCACTCACTCACCTAGCCCTGTAGCTTGACTGGCATTTTAAGGTAGTCTGTCTCCTCTCTGAACATTTGTCCTGGTAGTGATGGTAACCTCCTCAGGGACTGAACTACTTGAGTCTTAGAGTCCAATGTGTAATGAGGCAGCCACTAAACATGGCTGGCAACTAAGGTTCTTATCAACACATCTGCTCGTTTTCTGAGTGTTTCTAGGCAGGTCAGTTGTAAGTGCTCTATGCTAGAGCATGGTGGTTGAAAGCCAGCCTACAGGTATCTTACAAGCTTGGTCACTTACTTCCTGGCTGCATTACCTTGGGAAAGTCATGTTACATTTGTATACTTCAACTTCCTCATCTGTAAATTGGGGATGAAAACAGTACCTATCTCAAAAGCTTGAGGCACTGAATGGAGAGATTGCATGGCAAAGGGGTAATGTTTTGAGGTATTGATGATATTTTTCTCCATATATTTTGGCACTTATTTTCTTAGCATTAAGCAGGCAATCCATTCCATCTTCTCTCATTGCCTCAGGGAGGCATGTGTCAGGACTGAAGCAGGGCAAACTTGAAAGTGTTTTAGCTGTTTTTTTTTTTTTTTTTTTTTTTTTTTTTTTTTTTAAAGTCAAAGTCCTTAGGAGAAGGGGATATATGGAGTTAGGAAAGAATCTTGAAGAAATACAAAGGAAGAAGGGGCTGTCTGAGGAGAAAGAAAGTGAAATTACCTCTAGGTCTGAGAGAGAGAGAGGGAAAGAGACAGACAGACAGAGACAGAGAGACAGAGAGAGAGAGAGAGAGAGAGAGAGAGAGAGAGAGAGAGAGAGAGAGAGAGAGAGAGAGAGAATAAGAACAGAAAGGCGCTACTTGACCAGGGATGATGGATGTTTCCATGGTTACGTGTATGGACTGATAAGCAATGGCCAAAGCTCTTCCAAGCTGGGACAGCCCTGTGCAAATAAAATAACCTCTTTGGGTCTGTATTCTCACATGCAATATAAGAGGCACTTTTCAGTACCAAAAAGCAAAAATAAGCAAGTGTATATAGCTGGTAAGTCCTGGTGCTTAACAAATAGCTATCCCTCTTCTACCATACTTAACACATTAATGATTCAACTCATATCCCTTTGGGGTGCCACCTTTGCATTGAGTTCTGGTCAAAAACACATATATAACATCTTTTGTCACGTTGTCTAGCAGGGTTATTCCTCTCCATGGGTGGTTTGATAATCCTCTTTCTGGAAAGCACTTTCTGACTGGGCTGTTGATTCTCTTTCTGTGTGATTTCCCAGGGCAGGAGGGAACCACCCATAACCCAGAAACACTTCCCAGCCTCAGGACGGGAGCCTCACCTCTGGACCGACTCTTCTCCTTCCAGGTGAACCTATTCAAGAATTTTGCCTCCATCACAGTGACCATCTAGACTTTTGAAGGCAAGAGAAGGGTTGTACAACCCCAGTGACACTTTGTATCCTGGAGCTTGGAATCAGTTTCACATGGCAGCAAGCATAACTGGGCTGTAGTCTTAACACTGTTCTTACAAAGTGACAATTCTGGACAAACTGCTTTAAACACTGAGTTTCACATTCACTCTATAAAATGAGACAATGATACTATAGTCCATAGAGCTGGGGTGAGGACTTAGTGAAATGATAGCAGTAATTGAGTAACACAGAGCTCAGTTTATGACTAGGAGGCATCTAAAGTTGCACGGCATCACTAATAACTTGTGTGGCCTTAAGTGAGTCATTTTATCTACTCTGACTTCAATTCTGTTTCTGACAATCTTAACTTCTTTTCTGTTTTCTAATTGTTAAGTATTTATGGACATGATTTCTATGCAATAATATAAGGAAACTGAGAATATAGACATGTGCTGGTAGGTTCTGCATATGGTAGAAGCTTGATGCTGGTGGAAGCCATGGATGAACCACCAGCATGCAGATGTGAAATCTCTCTGTGGAAATTTTAAAAAGAATCACGGCTATTGTTGTGATTCTTTGTTTTCAAGATCAATGAAAGATGTAATCCCATAAATCTCTATAACAGAAAGAAAATCTTGCAGGAGAAAAGAAAATTTGAAATGGCTGGTAAGTATTCTGGAGAAAGGCAAGATTGGGAGATCAAGTACAACCAGCTTTAGGTCTGGTGGTCTGAAAAAGAAATTATCTGAGAAGCTTTTTCTTATCACCAGGTAAATGAAATAATTAAACCCTATTTTACCATAAATACAGTACCACAAGTCTGTACCACAGTCTTTTGTGAAGACTGACACAAAATAGATGTATGTCATAATGTGCATACATAATGCGTGTATGTATGGTAAAGAAAATTGAAAAGAATAAATAAATGGCTTGATGAAATTATAAATGCATGAGTGAATAAGTTAGTGGTCCCTTGATTGGTGGATGGATAAAGAGCAGATGATGGATGGATGGATGCATGGATGCATGGATGGATGGATGGATGGATGGATGGATGGATGGATGACTGGTGGTATATAAATAAACCAGCAGAAGGGGGACAGGATCATGAGTAAATGTATGACAAATGGCTGAACAGGTGGATTATGAACCAACATCTCCAAAAGTGTGAAAGTGCTATAGATGCAGAAATTGCCATTGCTTTCTGACTGCGTCTGTGTAGATCAGCTTGGAGTACATGTAATCACAGGCTCAAGCGTCTCACTCAAGACTTAACTCCCTTTGCTTCTTTGTCCTTTGAAGGGAGATGTGCTTCTACGGAGGCTACTACCATAGCATCACATCCAATTGGTAAGTCCCAAAATAGAACCCTGGATGGTGCCAGCGAACAGACATGCGGAACCTTGGTTGTACCCAGGTGCCACTGTGACACCAACAGGCATGAGCCACACACTGGCCAGTGCAAACAGCTTGTCAGGAGCTTCCTTGCTCCATATGGTGCTCCGAAGGTGTGTGCCTCTCCGTCCTATGTTGGGAGAGCAGCAGAACAGGTGTTCCCAGTGAGAGTTAGGAAGGGTTACTAGCGCAGGACTCAAATTGCAGCTCTGCTATTACCTCACTGCATGAGCTTAGGCAGCTCAGTTCCCTCTCTGATCCTTCCCTGGTCTATACAGTGGGAGTCTTCACTGTGTCGAACTACCTTTAAGGGGAGTTGAGTGCCAATATGGTACTTTACTTACTGTTAGGTAAATAGAAGCTGTGATTAGGATTTATGATTAATCCTGTTTTATAGGTGAAAAACATCACAAAAAATAACATTCATGAGGTCAGCGAGGCAGAGAAATGAATTTGGAGAGTTAAGAGGCCTTGGTTCCCATTTATTGTATGACATCAGGCAAACATCTTTCCCCCTAACGTTTACTCTTTTCTGTATGCATACTAGTGAATAGAGCCCATGAGTTCTAAAGTTAGGGGTTTTGATCAAGGATCATCGCACTGTTTTCTTATACCCTACGTTCTACCACCTGTGTGACTCTCTTTTGAGTATGAAGGTAAGTTACCAAAGGCAACCGTTTCAGATATTTAGTCACAGCAGGAATCAACAAGTCCTGTTGGAGACTTAGGTCCCCACAGATGAAGACTCTGCTAGGCCTAGTGACTTGTCCCAGTCATATAGTTAGTAGGACCTGGAGCACTAACTACAGTTCTAGAACTCTTTTAGCTGTGCAGCAGCCCTCCCTTTGCATGTAGCTGATGTCTTTTCTGGAGGATGGAAGCAGATGCCCTGCAGAAGCTACGGGGCTAGAGGCAAGGGGATGGTGCAAAGCACAAGACCTTCCAGGGAGACCAGAGAGAATGCAGTAAACATCAGGGTGGCCTTAATGATATCTTCCCAAGCCACAAGGCAGTTGTCCCTGTATCAGGAGCTCCGAGACCCCAATCCTCAGGTCCTATATCCAAACCACCTCTGGGGACAGTTTGAGAATTGCTTTATTAAAACATATATATGCTATGATAGGCACAGCTGGAGTGCAGAGCACCCACCCAGGGCTCTGGAGAGTGCTGGGGGCCACGAACACACAGTAATTGTATTCGTTTTGTCTTTCCTACCACCCACTGTGCAGTAGGCCCACTGTCTTTGGTATGAATCAAATGGGAGACATCAGCCGAATGACTTCCTGCTCTGAGCTAGATTCTTTCTGTAAAAAGAAGACTTAGGCAAGGTAGGACTAGACTATGCTTAAGGCCACCCCAACTCTCCTATTTGCAAGCATGTCCTTTCTTTCAGGAGATACACATAGCTAAGACCTTCTTTCCACCATGGAAAACAGGTTTCCTGACCCACAGTCTTTCTACTGAAGTTTCCCCTTAGCCTGGTCCTACCTGAGATGAGGTCCGGTGATGTTTTTTCCTAAGATTCCTGAACTCTGAGTTCCCCTTTCCATTTTGGGGTCCCACTCTAATCTCATCCCTGGGCATTAAAAGGGGTTAAAAGAACTACTGAGGAAACAGACACATCTCTGTGGGAGCAGCTGGAAAGGGCATGATGTGGGTCCTCTCCAATAAGTTGTTCCCTATATTTTAGCAGGGCTTTCTCTGGCAGTGGAGCCTGGATCAGCGCAGAGAGATGGTTAGGGGATGCCGTGCTCAATGCATATATGTTCTTGGAGTCAGAGATTGTGTAATGTTGAGAGATAAGAACGTTGAATTTGGATTCAAGAGATCTGGGATCTAAGACCTCAGGTTTTCTTTTCCAGAAGTAAAATGGACATAAGACAGCTTTACAGACACAAGGATTAAATGAGATCAATAATAGTTGTTTAAAGGCAACGATAATGTTATACCATTATTTCACGGTCTGACATTAGGGAAATCATTCCACATACCTAAGCTTCATCTTCCCATTGATAAAGTGGGAATAAAATGATTTTTTTCACCTTCTTCCTGAGGGACCCCTGAAAGGTGTGTCTTCTTGGGACTGAGGTCAGGTGACCTGGATTGCAGCCACAGCTCTGGCAATCACTTTTGGATGCAGTAGCCAGTGTGCTTTGGCCTTTTGTGTCCTTGGGCCTCAGTACTTCTGTATAGAGTGCTGAGGCTGTGTGTGAGGCCTTGAAGGTCCCCTCTGGCAGTCTTCCCATCCTTACCCTAGTTAGATGGCAGTGGCTTATAGACAGACCACCGCGGGGAGGTGTGACGATGACAGTGTTTCATGCTTCCTGTTACAAGAACAGCCCTCAGGATAAATAGGGCCCAGAGCCCAACCTGCGCTCCTGCTCAGATACCAACCCCCCTCTCTGGAAGTGGGCTGGGTTGCACAGCTACCTGTCACCTGGTCAGTGGAAGAGGAGAGAGGCAGGGCAGGGAAGCTGGCCAAACACAAACCCCTTATCTTCTGAAAGCCCTGAAACCTGATCCCAGAAATAGCCAGAGCTGTTCACCTGTTCTGCCAGGCACTGGCTGGGCACAGATGGCCATCTCAGGATCCCCACACCAGCCCTCGGGCAGCATATGCCATGGGAGGCCCCTACAGGGCAGGATGCCACATCTCACAGAGGGGCAAGGGGTGGCAAGAAAGAGCAGGTGACGGTCACGCAGTGGCTGCAGGGAAGTGCAAACAGAAACCAGGAAGGGTGGCAAGCACCCCCGTGCTGACCCCAGAGCTCACTGAGGCCCACTCCAGACATGGATCTTGGATACCTTCACCCCCCCCCGCCCCCTGCTGCGAGTCTCAGTCCCCTCATCTACTCAAGGAGGAGCTGAGTTACACCAGTGCGCCCAGAATATTTGGTTTTTATATTTTTCTCAGTACAAAAATCTGAGAATGAAATCCCAGTACTCATTTATTTATAAATCAGAGATATAGGCTTCTGGCCCCATGTTTTAGTATTCACATGATAAAGCACCCCTTTCAGCCTTCAATAGGTAAGACGGGAGATTGGAAGATCTCTAAAGTCCCATTAGTTCCTGTCTTGAGGCTATAATTCCTTAAGTCTCTGAATGTCCTTTTCTCTACGTGCTGCTTGCAGTTGTATGATGCTCACTGATTATTCACTCAACAAACCATGAGTCATGGTACTAGGTACTAGCAGGTACAGGGAACGGAACAAAGCGTCCCCAGCCCCTGCGATTCAAGCAAGTCTCCTGGGGAGCAAAGAAGACAACACTGCTGGGTCTGAGTGCTGGCACTTGTGCCGTGCCCATGAGCTGTGCATCAGGACGGCAGAGCCTTAATCGACATTTAGAAAGAAAAGGCTTATTTTGGCTCACGAGTTTGGGGCTCTGGTCTTTTGCCCATATTGCTTTTGGGTCCGTGATAGCACAGCATGGCAAGAGTGCATGGCAGAGCAAATTTGTTCACCTCATGGGCCAGAAGGAGAAAGTAAGAGCCTGGGCCTGCAGTACCCGAGTGCCTAGAAGACCTCCCGCTCAAATCCACCTCATCAGGGACCACACCATGAACACATGGGGCTGAATATCCAAACAACAGCAGATGATTCCGCCTGTGAGGTAGGAAAGGGACCAAATGAAAAGCAAATAGTACTCCTCATGGATTCAACCAACATTTGTTTGCTTTCCCGCCACCCTATGCCATGTGTTAGGTGAAAGAAATATAACAATGAACATGCAGGTGCAGTTTCCGTCTCTGTGATGTCCAACGCCGCTGGGAAAGACTAATAAGGATACAGATCAGTGTACTTTACAGACATATTGAAAGCAGACAAATGAGAAAATCTGAAATGAATGGATGTGACACTGTGTACAGGCTTATGGAAAAAGTCCCCAGAAGAAGTCCCCAGAGCTCTGGCTTTTCAGCTGAGATCTGAAAGTAGAATGGGTACAGATTAGGCACTGGGGAGTGGGAGAGCTCTCCGGGAAGTGTGTGCAAAAGTCCTGCGGCAGAAAGAAACGTGGAAAATTTGAATAATTTAAAGGAATGGGATGCATCTAAGAAAGATGGAGAGAAAGATGAGGAACATTTTAGAAAAGATCTGAAGGAGGCTGGCAGGGACTATGAAGAGATGTACTGGCCTTAGCAGCAAGTCAGGTGAATATAGTAACAATCAGGGAAAATAGGGGAAGGTTTTTTGATGAGGGGAGGGAAGATTTATAGGTGCTGACTTGATTTTCAAAGAGGCTCTTCTGGGTCTTTGTGGAGTGTGGCTATGGTGGGGCTGAGGCGAGAGAGGACGGCAATGTTACTGTGAGTGGTAGAAGAGAGCATTATAACAATGGCACTGCCTAAGCTGACTGGACATGACACAGGATGGGTAAACACAAGAGAAACACATGCGATCTTGTAATGTGAACCACAGGGACAGGAAGTGCAGCCAATATGGAAGAACACATTTGCAACCGGGAAGACTATAATTCAATGTTTGGCTTCATCAGTCGCAAGCTGTGTGGCCTTGGATAAATCCCATTCCTTCTCACTGGCTCAGCATTTCCCCTTCCACAGACTCTTCTGCGGAATTTTCCTCTTCACCATAACATAAGACCAGAGCTCTGGGTTTTCTTCCAATTCTGACTCTTAATCACTCAGGCATTTGTGAGCAGGTGACCTCTACGCTTAGTTTCACTCTCCCCCCGTGTAAAGTAGGATCCTGAAGATGTCACCCTAGCGTCCTCAGCACAGGACTGGGCACTTTGTGCCATAGAGTCCTGCATGGACATCCCCACAGGTGTGCATGCGCACACACCAGGAAGACATACATTTCAGGCCCAGATGGCCCTGTTTCCTACAGGAACACAACTGCCTCATAAAATGCCAGCTCACTTGCCTAAGCTTAACTTTTAATGAAGCCAGGGAACAGTGATCCATCGGTATTTCTGCTCAGTGATTCTGTCAGCGGGACCCAAGCTCTGGGAATCCAGCAGCTAGGGGATTCTCTGGATGAGAAAACACTTGCATCCAGAGGGTCTTAATATTTGTTTTGAACAGACACATGCAGATGTGAATTACTTAATAACCATTTTAGGGTTCAGCATTGTTCCTTTATTTGGTTTGGCTTTGTCTCTATGACATCTTAATTCAGCATTTGATTCCATGGAGCTCCGCACACAGGCTGTGGCATATGGGAGCTCCTTCAGCAAAATTTCAAATGGGAAGTGGAGGGGGAAAGAGAGAGAGACAGAGGGAGAGCAGGAGAGCAAGAGCAGACCGAGGCTCCCACGGAGTGCAGGGTGTACAAAGGATAGCCTAGGTTTGCGTGCGTGGACGTGAAAGATAGACCAACCTCTTACTGCTGCCCTGGGAACAAAATTTACCACTGCGATTTGGAAGTCGAAACAGTGTCTTCTTTCATTTCCCAATCTGATGGATCACAATCAGAGAGACTGTAAATCTCATGCTTGTCCATAACACCTGGAGGAGCACAGCTAAATTTCTGCTGCTATTCAAAGTCATTTCTGGCTGTATCAGAGTCAGGAGGGAGGGTCCCAGAGGAGCAGCAGGACCCTGGCTAAGAGGAGAGGAGCTTCCGGGTCTGGGAAGTCCTTAAGGCGTCTAGGAGATCTGATGTCTTCTATTTCCTGCTTCCACCTTGGAAGTCACTTCAGTCACTCCTCACCACCTCTACTGCTTCAGCTATGCTGTTCTGCAGTACACCAAGCACACCTGTACCCCAGGACCTTTGCATTTATTGTTCCCTCTGCCTCAAATGCATTCTCCCCAGTTATCCTTGCTTTATCCGGGACCTGACCATTCCATCCAACAAAACAGCTCCTGCCTTTAACTGGGGTTCCTTTCCTTTTTCTTTAAAGCTATTATTGCCATCAGCTATTATTTCTATAGTTATTCCTCCAATGTCGTTTCCCTCCACAAGAGCAGGGACTTCCGGACTATCACTTGCTGCTGTCTTGAGTAATAGCTCGATAGAGTTGTTGAATGAGTGAACGAATGAGCATGCAGCTTAATGTGTGGACTAAAGGCACTATCTGCCACTTCTTGCAGTCATTATTCCCCTGTGGTTAATTCTATCTCGGGCATTTGTGGGCTCACTGCAGTCTCTCCTGTCATCATGGAGGCTCAAGGAACACAGATTGAGACTAAATTTCTTTCTTTTCTTGAGACCAAATTTCAGATGTGCTGTAGTTATACCATGAAGGATGAGACACATAAGGGCCCACAGCAGAGACTGCATCCTTGAGCCAATGGCAAGGAAGTTAGCAGGGAATTCCCTCCCACCCTCCCCTCCTCCTCTCCCTCCTACCTTTCCCCTTTGTATCTCCCCCATGGCATGGTTTAAACTGCTTTTTCTCCTGGGAAAAGAAATGGTCTTGGAGACTCCTCTGATTACTCCTTGCATCAGTAGCCAAAATTAATGAAATAGAAGAATCACACCCATTTTACAGGTCAGATAATTAGACTGTGTATTTTATAAGCACAATACTCCATGCTTCACTGAGTGTCCCTCCCTCCCTTCTGTTTTGCCACATTCCCTTGTTTTTATGTCTACTGGCATAGTGTTTAAGACTGTGTCATAAAGCACATATTGTATGTATCTTTGCTGCTAAACTCCAAAGCTTTGAAAGGGTTGGAATACATTTCATTCATCTTTTCCACCTGGCTAGGCCGGGAATACGGTAATAATAGAAACTGTAATGCATTATTAGTACCAAGAACTAACCAGGGTGGAGCCCCGTTTATGAGTCAGTTCCCTCAGTCTTCTCAGCAACTCTTGGCCATGGCTGCCACTGTAAGCCCCATTTTACATGTGGGGGAACTGAGGTTGAGAAGGTTGAGTCAATTGTCAACATCATCACACGAGGCTTGTGTTTGCAAAGAGGGAGAGGAGATATGTTTTTGGTTAGTTTGCCACAGGGCTCTTGTCTCTACAGATTCCTGTTAAGGAAACTCCCAAATTACTCAAAAATGAAAGCAGAGCATTGGCCTGAGCACACTGCCAACTCAGACAGCGCGGCGGGAGGTGTCTCTGCCCGTGTAACCCCTGAGATGGCTGGTGATTCAGCAATCAAAGCATCTACTTTATGGAAGTCTTGGTCTGTACCAGGCCCTGTGCTGTTTTACATCAATAATTCCACTCATTCCTCACTATAATGATGGGCAAACTGAGACCCAAAGAAGGAAATGACAGCACAGGGATTGAGACTAAGGATAGTTGATGTGGGAAGCCCAAACTCTCCTCACGACTCTATGTTCTCCATCTTAGAAATACTTTCTTGCACCTCAGAGGAAGTCTTAGTGAGAAAGTATTAGGGAGCTCCAGCTTTGCTAAGCCCCCGCGAACTCTTCTACCTTGCGGGAAGGTAAAAGCAGCCACTCTGGAAGAGAATATTTTAGAATTTTATTATGCCCCTGCAGCACATCTGAAGAGCTCATGATGTAGAAGCCATGTAACCAGGACCTTTTGCCTCACAGCAGGCATTAGGATTTTAGGGATATGCTCGCTTTTTGGTGTCTTAGGTAGGGATGATAGAGATTCATCAACCTGGAAAATATAGGTGGTATTCAGCCCAGCCTCTTGCCCCATTACCCTACCAGCTAATGTCTACTTGCTGAGCCAGGCAGACGTCTCTATCACAGAGCCTCATTCTGACACTAGGGAGCATGGAATCTATTGGTAGCATGTCTGTTGTTCAGCTACATTGATCAGAACCCCCTGCATATATGTCAGAGCAACGTGGGGCTGGGAGAGAGCTAACCTGTTGTTGGTTTTGGAGCCATGCACTTGTTCAATCAGTGCACCCAACATCTACTCAACACCTCCCACATCCCGGTTCTCTTAAGAGAGCACATCTGCCCAAGGGAACAGAGGAGGACACTAGAAATGACCCCTCCATCGATCCCTGTAGCCCAGTCAGCACATTTCATCTTTTAGATGGAAAAATGCTTGACCCAAACAGTAACACTTCCTTCTGGGAAAATGTGGTCCATCACCACTGGGGCAAGCATTCTCTGGGACCCTCAGGACACTGGCTCTGTACCAAAGACTATTGGACCATCCATCACCCTATTCCCCAGAAGGGAGTCAGCACAAATGTACTAACTGATCTCTTGGCACTGAGGAGAAGTCTCAAATTAAATGGTTCAAAGGCATTATTTTTTGCTTTACACTTTGGCTGTCTTTCTTTTGGTGCAGTAAAATCTCCAATGCTTGGGATTTATGATCCTTCGGACAGGGACTGGGCTGAAGTCTACTTCTGGACTGTTCTGCATAGAAAAGATTTTCGAAGAAAATTAATAGCTTGCCAAAAAAACTGTAAAGGGAATGCTTACTCCATTTAAGGGGGCCACTGTTCTACCCTTTACAAACACTCAAGCATCTGCCAACAATTCACATGCTAATTCCAAATGATTTTTACACGTTCATTAAGTCCCCAGCTACAAGCATTTGTCAATATGATTATTATGCTCTGAGCTGGTTTCAAACACTAGGTTTTTACTGAGCCGAAACTTCTCAGGTACAAACTTTTCTAAGCTAAGCAATTAACAAAGGGAATTAAGTTAACATCATGCAGCATGACTACTCTTCTTTGGTGGCCATGAAAGAGGTCTGTCCACACTGCAGATATCTTATTCATGTTTGGCTTCCATTCACCTGATACAGGCTGAGGTGTGACTATAACCCTCAGCTCATTTGCCTGGGATAATCTCTGTTAAGGTTTTTCCATCCTAAAATCATTCCTAAAACAACTCTTTTTCATTCATAAAAATTCTTGGTACGGGCTATAAATTATACAGTCACTGCTTCAGACTTGATAACACAGATTAAAGTTGCAATTTTGCAAAGAGCTGGAGCTTTTGCTTGACTAGAAATACCTGATATTCCTTATAAAAGCCAAAAGAATAGTTCATAAGGACATTGTACCGATCAACTCAGAGTCCTGATACTGCTTCCTTATGCCCCACCTCCAAACTTGATGCAAAAGCAGCTCAATTTTCCTGCTAGAAAGGAATTAAGAATTCCAACCTCCAGCCTACCGCATGCATCCATTCTATCTCAATGTACTCGCCTATCAGGAGTTGAAATTCTGAAATGCTCACTGTCAGCATTATTTAAAAGAGAAATGGTGTAAGCAGGGAAAAGACAGTACTAGAGGAACTCTTGACTTCCTTTTGGCTATTATTCTTCATTATAGGAATGATGTCTATTAAACAAGCACATACAGAGACACACACACACGCACACACTCCCTCCCCAGGGTAGGGAGTATTTTAACTGATTCAGATCTCACAGCATTGTCTCCGGGAGCAGATGGTATTACTGCTACACCCGAGCTGACTCAGAGACACACAGATAATTGCCCAGAGTGCTCAGTAAACCAGCACAGGTTCCAGGTTTTCTTCTGCTGAAGTCAGCCCTTCTCCGTGAAGATATGCTGTCTCCTACTTTGCTCTACAGTTCTGACATTCGAGTCAGACATCTGCTTGGGATTTGATACCTTGTACAGGCACTGCCTCATCAAGTATGCCTCACACAGGGGAAGAGGAAGTCAGGGGCTGCTGAGGGGGATTTGTTAGGAGTACACTTGTATGATGTACACACGTTGTGAAATCAACAAATCACAACTACCACTCAGGTGTTAAGGTATACTTAAATTTTAAATATCAGAGAAATGCTCACCCTGGGAACCTGGCTTATCTACAAATATTAAGTAATGTAAGCAAAAGGACGGTGAGTGTTTCCCCCACCTCCTCCTCCATTTTCTTGCAGTTATTAGCACTGATCTGCTGCTTGTGAACTGGACTTGACTCATGGAATTAAACATTTCTGGTGAGACCAAGTCCCCAGACTACCTCTAAAGGAAATCGCTGGGGCTCAGCGGGTGTAGTGCCAGGACCCTTCTTCCTTTTCCCCTTTAAGAACTCCTCTTCAGAAATATGGGGCTTGGGTCCTTAAGTATACACAGAACACTGAAAAGGAAGTAGAAGTTGAGAGTCACAAGATGTGGCTGGATTGGGCGAGAATGGAGTGATTCAGGTTTTACAGCCACCTTGTTAAATGACAACTCAATCCCAACCCTTCTTGAGGACTTGACTATAAATGTTCCCTGCTCAAACCTAAAGAAACATCTAAATACTTGAAATCTGTCCTACAAAAAGGCCATGCCTGTTATACAGAAATATTGAAGAGGCTCTTTCTAGCATGACATAAACAGGGGGCTTCATAATCAGACTGTTATCTTAGGGGTAGTTTTCAGGGGAAAATAAGACTTGGGCCACTAAAAAGACATCAATAGTAAAATGATACCAGGACAGCGTGTCTGTGTGTGTAGTATGTGTCGCAGACAGATTAAATGTCTCAGACACTTTAAATTAGAAATAACCTAAAGCTTTAGAAAGCATGAGGGTTAAGAGACTTTTTAGACAACTGTTTTAACATGATTGAGAACATGACCAAGAAAAGGGTATGTCAGAAAGACAGACCATGAAATTACCAAGACCAGTCAGTAGATGTTATGTTGTTATATGTACTTTTCTGAATTCTCTCTCTCTCTCTCTCTCTCTCTCTCTCTCTCTCTCTCTCTCTCTCTCTCTGATACATGGGAAACTGGACCAAATCCCACACTTCTGGTCCCCAGTATCATTTCCCCTAGTCCCTTCTACAAGGACATTTTCTTTGGCCAATGCAGCACCTGCTTTGTCAAGAGTAGGTGCACTCCAAACGTGGAAGGGATGGCAGACAACCAGGAATATAAAATTTCTGACGTCAAAACTCCCTACAAAGAACCTCCTTCCAAGCAGAGCAGCGTCAGCTCTTAAAAGACACTTGATATCCTTGCTCCCATTCCCCATTTAACATGTGTCGCCCTCCCTTCCCTCCTGCAAGTCCTGGCTGCTGCTTTCAGCCGGCTGCGTCTTACAGGTCTGTCCAGCTTCTTGTTCATCGCCTTTCCCAACATGGGACATCCATGTTTCTAGAAAAGAAACTCTGTGAGCTTCTATTACCCTAAAAAAAAAAAAAAGTTCCCCAGTATGGATTTAATTTTCAGATATAACTGCTACCCATCTTCAACCTTGCATCTGCTGCAAACTTCACATTTTGTTGTGGCAGACCAACCACTCTGCTCACAGCACTTTCCCAGACATATTTTCAATCTATTCCTCAATACGGTCTGCCAGGATTAATAAATCCTCCACGTGGTCCCATCCCCTATCTACTGCTTTCTTTTTATCCACGGAACCCCTCACCTAACAGTAGCACAGATGAGTTTTTATGGGGTTTCAGTTGCTCCTGACAGAGGGCACAGCCTTCTTCCTCTCATTCCCAAACTCCTCTAAATTGAATAATTCATGAAAAGAACTGGGCTTTCTCTGTATTGGAATGCTTCTGCTTCCCCCAAGTCTCCTCTCCTTTCCACCCCATACCTTGCTCTTCCATTTCCTGCCTTTCATTTTCCCCTTTATGTTCCCCTCCCAAGGATGTGTTCTTATTCCCGAGTTCCAAACAGTCTTGTTGATTCTTGAAAACCCCAAAGAAAACTCTTCCAAGACCATCTTGACAATCTTGGAAGGCTCCTCCCTGACTCTGGAGCATGGAGTCCTGATTTTGGTTGCTGGAGAGGAGAGAATTCGGCAGCAGCCAGAAAGGTTTGGAGGAGGGTTGCTGTTTGGGGTGTATTTGAAGGAACAGCATATGGGTGTTTGTCAGAATGTTCAGAGCTCACTAGTTTCTGAGCTGAGGACAGAGACGCACTGCCACCTCTAAGCACTGTCTGAGCTGGTTCAAATCTCATCCTTTCTTGTACAACAATCGTCCCAGCTACTTCAGTCCATCATCTCTTGCTCCCCCACTACGCCTTCTGAGCTAAGCAAGAAAAGTTTTATAAGCCAGTTGTACCCCAGCAGCACCACCCACCCTAAGAAAGCAGAACCTTTGCATACAAACTATGGGGTCTTTGCTGAGTACTGCTCCCCTCCTCTCCAAAGAATTTCTGACACTTCTCACTGGCTTTTGCCTTACAAGCAATTACTTCCCATATTCCAGCGGGAGATACCAAGTAGTGACAGAAAAGATAGGCGCTCTGGCCCAGCTGCCTGCACCCACCCTTCAGGAGTCTGGAGAACAGGCCAGAAAGGGGGACCATCTGGGTCTCCCCTCTTAAAATCGAGGTCATTACCTTGGCAGCGGCTTGCGGGCAGTGATACTAGCAACGATGATGCTCTCAGGACGAGGAGTGGCCACCGCTTTGAAGGTTCCTCGCCAGAACTTCTCAAAAAGCTGCTTCTCGCCCTGCTGAACACTCGCCATAGTCAACCCAAAGGGGCCCGGGCGTCCGGCTGCTGTCCGAAGTGCTGAAACGTGGATTCCAAACTGGAGGCACACCCGGCTCTGGGCGCTGTCCGCGTGAAACCCAGAGGGGTGGGGTGGGAGAGATCTGAGTTCCGGGCGGGGGATGGGGCGCCCTAGTATGGGCAGGCAACGGAGAAAGGAAGCTTGTCCGTCGGCTTTCTTCGCCTTCTGTGTTGGCCCTGGGCTGCTTTCTAAGCTTGCTGAGCTCCGCGCCCTACTAAGGCAGAGGAGGGCTGGCTTCCTCGGCAGCGCCGGGAGAGAAGAGGCGACCAGGTCGTCTGTGTGTGCGTGCGCGTGTGAGCTCCGGCGCGCCCGGGTTTTGTCTCTCGCACAATGTGACGTTGGAAAAGGAGGCTGGTAGCGCGAGCTTCACTTTCCTCCCCCCTCCGCTGTCTCTCCTCCTCCCCTCCCACCCCCTTCTCCCTAGGCTCAGCCTCCCGCCGCCATCTGCATAACAAAAGCCCGCAGGTCTTGGGAGGAGAAAGGGCGGGGCGTGCGACTGTCATCCAGGCCCCGCGGCCAAGGAGTTGCAGCGCCGCTGTCCCCTCGGAGCAGCAATTCTAGAGCCCTGAACTGAACCGACAAGCAATCCTGCTTCCCGGAGCTCTGCCCTCCTCCATCATCCTGGGCATTTTTCCAACCCTTTCTTGGGTTCCCTGGGGCTCGAGCACCTTCTATCCCAGCCCCTTCGCAAGTCTTGTAGGGAATCTACTGAGGGAACAAGTAAAACTTGACCTCTGGACTCAGACCAAACTGCCCATCCCCTTTCTGGAAGGGACCTGCGTGATCCTCAAAGGGAGTCCCCATGCGCTCTTCTTTGTGGCTGGGGACTGCGAGATCCGCACCACCCAGAAAGTGCTATTTGATGGACAATCCGTCACCAGTTCGGCTTCTCGCCATCTGCCGAGACGGCCTCCACCCGCGCAGCGCTGCATCTGTGCCTGTAGCGCTGTGCAGGATGTCTCTTTGTGCCTTTCTGTCAGCCTGCCTGCCGTCCCGCTGCCAAAAGCGCCCAAAGGAAGCGTACCCCTCCCACACACCCGTTCCACTCCTAGGGGCTGCAGCTACCTTTCCAAACACAGCTCTAAGTCTAAGGAAAGGGGACTATTTCGAAGGAAAAAAGAAGTGCTGGGATCGGGGATGGGGGTTGTTGCAGAAAGATAGTAACTTTTTGGTCTTTTTTCCTTTTTGTTTCTCTTTTTCTCCATCCCTTCTCCCCTGGCGTCAACCTAATCTCAACCTGTTTTCAGGATCCCAAGTAAACTCCAGACTCTCGGTAGAATTTCTCGTTTTTTCCTTGAATTTTGACTAAGAGATCTTTGTGAGACCCCTCAGCCCATCTTTCCCCTGAGGACTTTCAAGTTAGCTAAACACTTCCACTCCTGGGTTTGCAAACTGCCTGAAGGAGGCCTCGCGGAGCCTCCCAGGACTCCAAACGCAGGGCAAAGGGTTCCAAGCTCAGCGAGAAATCTATGGTTGTTTGACTGACACTGGTAGCGTGGGGACCCAAGGGCCAGCACAACAATGTAAACTTCAGAAATTCTTTGAATGGGATCTGAAGGTAAATGGCAAGAGAGGGCGGGGAAGAGATGAGACAAGAGGAGCAATAACGCTGGAATAAAATAGCATCCGGCCGGAGGTATAAAAGGTTCGGTTTGGGTATATTCGGTGTTTGCGTGCCCCCTTCTGAGTGCCCGAGCGCTGCTTGCTCTGCAGTGACCCCACCTGGTCAACAACAGAAATGCTTTTCTTGCCCTCTGCAGGCAGTTGCTGCCAGGAGGTGGGTGAGGCTAAGGCTGGGATATTTGCAGGTGACCTCATCATCCCCTCTTAATGAAAATCCCTCATTCTTCAACAGCTCTTAAGCCCTATTTCCCACTCGGGAGTTGATGTCATTCAGTGCTGCTGAAAGCCACCTCCTTAAGTAGCCTGGGATATGTGAAACTATCCTAGTGGTGACATTTGGGGTATGAACTGAATCACTAGCAGGGGAGGGGTAGGTGGATTCTACCTCCACAAAATCAACCAACAGCTCCCAGCTACCTTACTCTTCCTGGTTCCTAGAAGGTTAACAAGGGCTAACAAGGGCACCAAGTGCACCACCTCGCCTCTTTCAAATCTGACAGCAGCCAAGGGAGTTGGCAGCAGAAGCTACTCTTACTGCTCTTTCCCCTTTTGTGGTACTAGGGATTGAAACGAGTCTTCTCGCTGAGGTACATCACCATTCCATTGTTGAGTTTGGTTTTTATTTTAGATGGAGTCTCCATCAAGTTCCCCCGACTGCAGGCTTGGACTCCCACTCCTGGATTCTTACCTCCTTTTAAAGATGAGGAAGAAGCTGAAATCAAGGATGGGCAAGTGAGTTGCTCAACCTGACTGTGCTAGCAAGGGAAGTCTGTGAAAAATATACTTTCTGATTCTCTTAGGAAGAGTGAGAATCTTTGGAATCCTAAGCATTCCCGAGTAGAAGCAAGCAGAATGCATCAGACACCAGTGAGCCACTTAACTAGAAGCACATCATACTGACAAGGATGGCAAACCAGAGATGAAAATCTTTTAGAGTTTTCAATGATACAAATAGCCTACCGTGGCATACATGCCATACATTCACTACTGTGTTAACCCTTCTGAGTTGAGAACTACATGTACTACATTGAAGAATGACAAATTAGCCTGTTTGGATTAAATTCCAGCCCTTCCAGTTCCTGAGTATGTGATTGTTATGGTTTGTGTATAGGTGTCCCCCCAAAGCCTCATACAGTCACGGGGTGGCTTCTGGAATTTGTGATTGGTTATCCTGGGTGCGGGTGCTAGGCCTCCCCTGGGGCAGGTCATTTGCATTTCAACGGAAGGAAGAGAAGTTAGCTGTTTGAGCTGCTGCTACCCCTCCCTTTGCTCTTGCTCTCAGCCCACCGCCATGAAAGGTTGCCCCCTGCCATGTGCCACTCTGCCTTGGAGCCAGCTGAATACGACTGAACCCTCCAGTAACTGTGATCCTTTCCTGCCCTAATCTTGAGTGTCTGGTATTTGTCCCAGCACTGAGAGAAGAATAACTAAGACAGTGATTGTGAAGAAATGACTTTGCTTACTCATGCTTTGGTTTCTTGATCAGTACCATGAAGGTTCTCGAAAGATTAAACAAATGTGTATAGACTACCTGTGAGGAGGAGAAGAATTAACATATGTGCAGGGTACAGAGCAATATCTGGAAGGCAGTTTTCTGTGTTCGTAAGAATCCCAATTATACTTTGGTTGGTCAGGCGCACAGTGCATGAATTAGCGTTGAACAGAGCTAGGGTGTGAAGCTCAGCTCTGCCATTTTTAGCTAGACAATACTGGAGTGCTTAATAATAATTCTGCCCCACCTGCACAGTGGGGCACCATTGAATATGTAATATGATTTCTATGAGGATTAAATAAAATAGCATCAGTGGAGTCTACATCATTCCAAATGACCTTTAAATCACAGGTTCCCAACTCTTGTTAGGAACCAGGTCACACAGCAGAAAAGCAAGTGATAGGGAAGCGAACAAAATTTCATGTGTATTTATAGCTGCTCCCTGTGGCTGTCTTTACCACCTGAGCTCTGATCCCTCCTGCCTGTGCACTACCCACGCCAGGGATCTAGGTTGGAGGCACCTCTGAATCATCCCTAAACCGTCCACCTTCTGCTGCCTTGGTCCACACTCCAAGCCCCCTGATCTGTTCACAAAGGAATGGGAAACATTGCTTTCCACAAAATCAGTCCCTAGTGCCCAAAAGCTTCAAGACTATTTGTAACGGTAGCTGTTTTTGCTGATGCTATAGAAGTCATCACCTTTCATATCTTAAGCTGGGTCATCTTCAGCTTAGCAATTATTCACTAATGCCGAGTCTTAAATTTTGGTTAGACACAATCTTTTTTTTTTTTTTTCCCCCAGGGGAAAGTGAATGCAGTCCCCCACTACCACAAATTATGCAGTCAAGTTTACCACATTTGGGGAAATCGCAGGGGTCAGCACATCCGGAGTGCAATGGATAAGCCTCGCCCTGGGAAAACCACCTTCGTGATCATGGTATCTCCCCTGCCAGGTAAGTATGAGACACAATCTTGAGTAGTGAGACACATTCGCTTCCCTGGAGGGGTTTACAGTAAAATTCATCTCCTGGGTCCTCATTGCCTAATGTTTGTCTCTTTTCTATATTATCACAGTGAGTTAGACTTTAGATCTGGCTTTGCTAATATAACTCAAACTCCAGTCCCTCCATCACTTTATCACAAGGAAACTGTCTATGTCTCATTCTCTTGGACTATCACTTTCCATTTTTCTAGGTAAAGACCAGCCTGCCCCATAACCTGAGAACTATTACTATGCCTGTTAATGACTATAAATGCAGGGCACCATTGCTGCTTATCTTCTGTCCTCTGCCAATGGCACATGTCACTAATTCATCTGAGAACCTTTCTCAAGACACTCTTCTAGACAGGCATGACTAGTAATTGGTTGGAGCTGGCATTCTAGGTAAAATCAGTTTGTCATTTTTGTCTAGAGGTTGTTTCTTTATCTGATTGGCACTGCATTCAATTTACAAAGGTGAGACCAGGGAGAAGTAACTCGAGTTTGCAAACTTTGGCATTCTAAAGAAGTAGCTAAAGAGATTTTTATATTGGCCAGCTTTCCTGTCACTGTTACAGAATATCCAACACCTGCAACTGAAAGGAAAAGAGTTTCAGTTTAGCTCACAGTTTCAAGAGGTTCAGTTCATGGTTGGCTGGCTCTGAGGTACAAACGTGATGGTGGCTGGGAAGCAGATTAGGGAAATCATGTCAGTGAACAAGGAGCAAAGGGCCAGATAGAGTATTCGAATTACACTTCACATGGCCCATTCAGGAAGACCCAGAAGTGTGCTTTGCTAATTCATTCAGCAGCTCTCAAGTCAATCAAGTTGACAATTAAACTCAACCTACACAAGATCTTCTGGTGATTTGAAGATCAGCTCAGAGAAACAGTGATGTTCCCTTCCAAAGTGGTCCCGATTCCTCCTCATATTACCGTACTACCTTGGGTAAATCCTTTCATCTCTCTGCATGCTGGACTGCTCTGAGGACAAGGAGGCTCATCATTATCTACCATCATCAAGGGACTTCAGAGAACTTGACAGTCTGCACCCATTTTCAAAAGTCCAGTGAACAGTGAAAGAGTCAAATAATTACTGAGATAATGGGAAATATGATAATGAGGCCAATCTGCCTCTGTGTGTTGAACAGGATCATGCTGAATCATTAACACTATAAGATTCTGAATTTCTTCGTATAAACATTTGGGAAAAATAGTACTGTGCTGTTGACGGTTATCAGTCCCTGCTTTTATTTTTATTTTATTTTATTTTTTTCTTGTTTCAGAACTTTTGTTTGTTTATTTCTTTTTATGGCTGGCTCAGCCTGCCCCGAGGGCAGGGCTGGTGCAGCATGTGGTGCCAGGGATCAAACAGCGGTCCCTGCAGCCACCTAAGCTTTCCTAAGCAGGTGCTGTAGACCACTGAGCCATCCTGCTGGGCCCCAGTCCCTGCTTTTAGAAAACTCAACTTTGTGTCTAATCTGAATCTCGCCTTTGCTGTTTATCATCCATTCTCTTCTAGAACTCCTTACCTCTTTACATTTATATTAGTACATTCCCCAGAACAGACTTTGATCATAGTAGGAGATCAACAAATATTACTGTAATGAGTAGATTCTATACACAATGGATAGCTGTACTAAGGTTCATACTCCTCTAAATTATGTGCAATAAGGCATGATATGATACTTACGTATTACAAATGAAAATATAAACTTCACTGTGCACTGATATTATACACATTCACTCAACTGTGATCTAACAGGAAGAAATTGTTTCTAGTGACCTTAAATAGTACCTGTTATTGTTGATGTAGTTGTAATTACCTATAACTATCCTAAGCCAGGTAATACGCAGTTTGATAAGTATTAATTAGTACCCAATCACGAATCTTAGTCAGTCTCAGTCCTAGGTGAGGAGGGCCAAAGATAATATGTATATTGCATGTATGGTAACCATGCATATTACACGAACTGATTTAATAATCACAAACCCCTATGACTAGATCCTGCTATTAACCATATTTTAGATAACAAAAAGCCCAGCTCAGAGAGTTGACATAACTTGTTCAATGACACACAGCCAGTAAAAAAGTAGAGCCACCATATGAAACTCAATCTGATTCACACAACCTTAATCTGATTCACACATATATTAAATTATGATTAAATGTATTATTGTATGATTAAATACAATAGTATGATCTTTATGTCCTAAATAGCTTTGATTTACATGCAATCAGGTACTAGGCATAGCACTTGGACAAGGACAAAAATAGATTCTACTGACATGGAGCTTACACCTACTTGGGAACAAGAGTGGTTATATTCAACATCATAAATAATATCCATACCTTGCAGGAGAAATGGTGCTTCTGGGGAATTTACAAACCTGACTGTGAAGTACAATACATATGACAGCAATGCACTTAAGCTGAGATCAGGTGTGAGGCATTAGCCAGGTAATGACAGGAGATGGCATTTCAGGAAAGGGCCACCTTATGCAAGGACCACACACTGGAGGAGGTGGCTACAGCCCAGGAACATGGTGATGAGCATGTAGAGGCAGAGTCGGGGGTTACTGATGGATGGTTGAGCTCCTTGCAATGCAACTGGACTCTGAGTCTCTGCTTACTTTTAAGAGAGTCTCATCTTGCCTCTGAACACTGAATTAAAGAACCACCATTATAGTATTCATTTTTAAAAGCCAGTGATCTAATATCACTATTTTGAAAAGTGACCTACCTTGGAAATGTAAAGGTAGCCTCACATAGACCAAAATTTTAGATAACAGCCAAGCAGATAGGTCATTAAGTAACATTAGGACACATGTTCATAAGGTGAGAGGGTTATTCCTTTTTCAGCTCTCTTCATAGTTACTGAATTACTCCAGAAGCAAATCTTTACCTTTGATTTTCCTAAAATGTCTTGAGCTTTTCAGAATTGTCTAAAATGATGTTTCAACAGTCAGTAAGTGACTTCAGATTCAAACTCAAATTTAATAAAGTTGCTTTGCTGTCATTGGGTTTGTTTTTATAGTTACTTTCCATTATTGACATCATGATACAGAGTGAGGATGTGTACCTTATCCAAAAGGCTAAGGACCAGAATTGATTTAGACTTTGGAGTTACCAGGTTTTTAAATATTTGTGCAAGATGCATTGGATGACTATCTTTCATCTAAAATTCTAAAATCTAAAATGCTCCAATATCCAAAACTTAAATTTGAGACATAAGGCTAAGTGCTTAACTTATACCGAGTCAACTTTTTTTAAAAATACAGAAAAATTTAGGAATATACAAAAGTAAAGTGACTGCAAGGAGCTGGTTTCAATCCCTGGTACTGTGTGCCATGCCAGGTCCCTGCACTCGGCTGGCCACCAAAACTGGGTCTGTTGGTGCGTGCCTGTAATCTCAGCACTGGGGAAGCTGAGACAGGAATATCACCATGAGTCTGAGCTGCGTAGCAAGACTTTGTACCAAATACAGAAGTAGAAATTAAATAAACAGCATTATAGTTTAATTACAAAAAAAAAAAAAAAAAAGTAAAGTGACTAATATGAATCCCTGTGCACCCACTGTCCAATCTCAGCAACTATCAATATACTGTCAGTTTTGTTGCTTCTTTCTTCAGACCCACTTTCCACCATACACTAAATTATTTTGACACAAACCCCAGGCATTGTGCTATGCTAGTTGTAAACACTGTAGACATTATCTCTGAAGGATAGGAGCTCTATGTTTTTTTTTTTTTTTTTTTAAGAGCACAACTACAATGTTATTATACTAGATGCAATTCTCATTTAATATCTTGAAGCACCAAGGCCTGGTTTTCCCAAAGATCTTTGTCACTTGCTTGTTGGTTGGTTGGTTGGTTGGTTGGTTGATTTGAATTGGTACTATACTTTAGATAAATATCCAAGGGATGAGGGTTTAGTTTCCAGCCCATAGCACTGATAAGAGGAAGCAGAGATTTTAAGAGGTGGAAAACGGAGGAAGTAAGTTAGGGAACTAAGAGGGCAGAACACTTGAAGAAGATATTGCTTTTTTTTTTTTTTTCCTGGTACCAGGGATTGAACTCAAGACATTGTGCTTGCCAGGCAAGCACTTATACCACTGAGCTATCTCTCCAGGCCCCATGAAGGGGATATTGAGACCCAACACTTTTGTTTCTCTTTTTCTTACTGGCTTCCAGAAGATGTGTGTTTCCCTTGGCCATGCCCTCCTGCCATCAGGTGCTGCCTGGCCACAGGCTCAAAAACCACAGGGGCCATGGACCAAAATCTCTATAACTCACAAAACTCATTAAAAAATAGCCCTAGTTTCTCTTCTCTGCCCCTGTATGCATACACTTGGCCTCTCTGTCTCCTTTGGTTCCTATAAGAAACTTGGTTGTTTGCCTAGTCAAATGTCTCACTGTTTGTAGTTTGCTGATTTTGCACGCCTCCTGCATTAGTAACATGTTTCTCTGTACCCTGCATTTCCTGTTAAGTGGTGGTAAGAGGTAGGGGTTTAATTAAATTTAAGTTCAAAAGAAATTCCACTAGGAAGTGAATAATGTATGTTTTCATCCCTTCTTATGATGCTAGGTGACACTGAAGATCACTGCCTAGCTTGTTTATTTACTAGGGATTGCAAAATATGGGATTCAAATCTATCATATATTTTTCATATATTAGCTGGAATGATTTTGGAAAGAAATATCCCTCGTCAGCCATGTGGATAACTCTGAGCATCATCTGAAGTTTAAAAAAAGGCAAAGTAAATACATGATCTCTTCTTTTTACTTACTAACTTGTAAAAGAATGTGTTGTGTCCTAGCACCCTTAGAAGGCGCTACTAAGTTATCTGTGTACCTTATAGTGAATCTATGAATTTAAATATATTTGATGTGCTTCAATTAGTTGCTTCACTGATGCTTAAATTGTCCCACCTTTAGACAGGATGAAACTGTTAAATTTTTTTTTTTTTTTTTTTTTTTTTTTTTTTTTTTTTTTTTTTTTTTTTTTTTTTTTTTTTTTTTTTTTTTTTTTTTTTTTTTTTTTTTTTTTGAGCCCTTCAATATGACCTAGAAGGCCTTTAAAGGCTTCGGCTTTCTGATGTATCAAAAGGCATCAAGTTCAAAGTATACATTTTCAAACCCACATCTGGAACGAGCTGCTTCTCTAAACATCACTGTTCCTTTTTAGTGGTTTCCAGAATTTCTGATCATGGTTGGATTCATTAGTCAATATTTCTAGGGTGTTTTAGGTATACAGACCCAGGAAATCTTATTTTAGGAACAAAAAAATGTTTCACTTATATTCCAAGTTGAAAAAAAGGCTGCAGGTTTTTCTTTAACCTAATCAGTCTTACATTTGTATTCCTTTATGATTTGCCTAAAAGCCGTAATTAGTAATACCAACATAATTACTCATTTTCTTTATCCTACAATACACACACTCATTTCAGAATAATCATACTCACATAACCACCTGTAATACAAATACTGTACCGAAATCAGTTTAAGATAATATCCTGGCCTCTCATTTAGATGAACACTCAAATTGTTCATTGTAATTTACAGTCCATCGGAATGGAGTCATAGTGATTTTTAGAGATTACTTTTGAATATAATTTTATTGCTTCAATTACATACAATATTTACATGGCTCTAAAAGCTGAAGCAACCGAAAAGCTATACTCAGACAAGTCTAGACACCCTTTTCTGCCCATCGTATGCCTTCCTTCTTTATAGATAATTAAAATTTTCATTCTTTATCCTTTCATTAAGACATTTCTCAAGTCATTCCACTTATTTGAAAAAGGGAAAATAGGGGTCAGTGAGATGACTCAGTGGTCTAAAGCACCTGCTTAGGCAAGCTTAGGCAACCACAGGGACCACGGTTTGATCCCAGGCACCACATGCTGCACCATCCTCACCCCCAGGGTAGGATGAGCCAGCCATAATGAAAAATTTTTAAAAAAAGAAAGAAAAAAAAGGGAAAATAGTCAGTGAGAACACAAGTGATACAATCATGCTATAGAAATCCTGTAGTCAGTAGGAGCTAGTACACTAGATTAGGTATCTGTGAGAAGTAGCTGAAAAGCACTGCCTGCTAGAAATCTGGGAAGGATATTTCTGGAATCTGACTCAACAAGATATGTAACCTAACCCGACTGTGTACAAACAATATGTATTTGGCATGTATACAGTATGGGCATCTCCTCAGCCACACTTAGTGGGTATAATACTTAAATGTGAGTGAACAATCTATATTCTTTTAAGCAGAAAGATAGGAAGATAGTCACCTTAGGGAATCCAGTTTTTGTACCTGAAACAGCTTTCTATCAGTCATGACTCACCTCATTGTGTGTGGGCAGGTGGGGTTGTGCCTATGTGTACGCGTGTGTGTATGTGTGTTGTGGTGTGTGTTTATATTACGAATGGCCTCAAGTGCCTTCTGCTTTTGCAGATAGGCTGCCGCTTCTGAATGTAGCTTGCTTTGTCTAGTCTGCTACTTTTTTTTTCCTGCTGAAAGGAATGCAGAATTCTCTCCTGCAGTGCTTTCAACCAGAAGACAAAGGCAACTGACCTTTGGCTTGGATTTAAAAAAAACGAACAAGAAAAGAAAAGCAAGGCTGTTCATAGACCCAGGACACAGCGGATTTCCAGAGGGAAAAGACCCATGCACCCTCCACAGCCAGAGACTCTAGGGCACATGATTTCTGCAGCAGCACCCTCCCTTCTGCCTTGTGCCTGGACTTGATACTGCAGAAATAATTACCAAACAAATCGATAGTCCGTGTTGTGATGTGACCACAGTTGTTAATGCATTATTTTCCTCTTGGAAATTTAGTTTGCCTTACAGGCAGACTGGATTCTCTGCAAGCTCCTGGCAAGCCAAGAGCTCAGAATAACTTCTGGAGCATTTAATCTTTTCTCTTCATATAAACACTTTATGAATAGTGTCCTGTTTATTTTTCAGTGTGCATTTGAAACAGGCTACATAAGGAGTGAAGGAATCGTGAGGTCAGACAGCTAGAATGTCTGGGGTGAATTTCCTTTTGGCTTTTCTTTGGCAAGGGAAAGGCTTCTAATAAACATGTCCTAGAATTTTGTTTCTAGAAATATGATAAATGCTGTTTGTAATAAAATTCTTGTTCATTAAGCATCATAGAGAATTTCCTCGGCCTGTTATTCAAGTATTGGAGAAACAAGCCTTTTAGGTAAGATTAGAAATGCTCTGAGGGCTTTAGGGGTCGAGATTGCTGTCTTTATTGAGTTGAGTCCCTAGTCCCTAACTTAAGGCAATGCCTCAGAGGTCCTGATACGGTGGTCTACGGGGCAAAACCAGCCTCCTGAATTGGTTAGGTTGATAGACACAGTGTATTTAAAACCAGAGAAACAGAAAGCCTACAGTTTAGATAGACATTCTCCTTTTTGCTACAGGCCATATCCATATGCATCCTGACTTGGATGTCATCCGGCCTACTCAGCCCCATTGCAACTTCTAGGCTTAAGAATCTGTCAGGTCCCTCTAAGAATGACTTTGTGTAGGTTCCTTATGTTGGTCTTTCCTCAGAATATTTATAATACTTATTGTCATGAAAGTATAAAGTAACATTTGTTGAGTGGTGTGTGTGTGTGTGTGTGTGTGTGTGTGTGTGTGTGCGTGCGCGCGCGCACACACACGCATGCTTGTGACAGAGATGTGCATGGGTGTGCTGTTGTGGATTAAATCCAAGGCATTTACATTGAGCTACATCCTCAATTCATGTTTTATTTTATATTTTGACACAGGGTCTCACTAAATTGTGCAGGACAGGCTCACACTTGTGATCATATTGTTCCAGCTTCCAGATTCTTGGAAATACAGGCATGTTCCACTATGTTCAACTAGTGCCTTTTATTAAAGTTAAAAAAAAAAAATCAAAACCCTGCAATATGTATTCTTAACTTTGGAAACAAGAGGATAAGGGAATTGAACCGATATCCTTTGCACTGAGCCACATTCCTAGCCCTGTTTTCAGTTTTAAATTTTGAGACAGGTTCTCTCTATATCATAAATGGCATAAGATTAACCTTGTAGTCTTCCTGCCTCAGCCTTCCAGAGCGCTAGGATTACAGATGCAAGATACCACACTGCACTGCTAAATAATTATTATTCCTTGTGTTGTACTAAGTAGTCCACAGGTATCATGTTGTTTCCTGCTTGTACCAAAGAGGAAGTGGTTACCTTGTTTCATGTTTCCTACATGACAAAGCTGAGGCTCAGAGAGATGAGGTGCTTTATTCAAGGTCCCACAGATAGTGATAGGTAGAAGATGTGGGATTTGAGCCTCGGTTATTTTAAGACTGAAGCCCACTGTTAAGGTAGGAGTGATAGTTAAAATCGTAAGTGGCATGGAGCTGGTTAATCTGGCAGATGCTAGACATGGGACAGCCAAGACTGTAGAGAATAGAAGCAGGGGCCAGGTTGGTAGAGAGAATGCAGCAAAAAAAAGCAGGTGTTTATGGAGCTGAGTGGAAGCATATCGATGTTGAATGTCCATTGCAACAGTAGCTATGCTCTCTAGCTGAGAGGCCAGCTGCTCTTCACCATCCTGTTCACTTTGTGTCACGTGGTATCATAGGCACCTGAAGCATCTGTCTGAGAAACACGAAGAGCACGGTGCTGAGCAGATGACAGCAGTGCCAGGTGAGCTAAGGATGGAGAGGGCATCCTAAGGGATGAGGAGGTGGGAAATTCAGAAACAGTAGCCAGAATTCCTGCTCTCAGAAATTTACCGACAAGGAGGAGAGGTGAGAGTAGTCTAGGAAGATAAATCTAGACTTATCTTCCTGAACTGAATGAGGTTGGAGTTAAAACATTAAGTGGAACATTGCATATCAAACCTGGTCCTGTCATTGTGGACAATGTGGTTGAATGCGTGAAGAGCAATTTTAATCACATCCCCCTTTAGTTAAATGGTGCAAAATAATAGACTATTGCAACGTAAAGAAGGAAAAACTTGTTTGGGTTCATGATTTTGGTAGATTCAGTCCATGGTTAGTTGCTCCAGGGTAGACATGGTATAGAATGGGAGATCTGGGAAAGCTGTCACTGTTTAGTGGCCAGGAAGGCGATAGGAGGAAAGAGCTTGAGATGACAGCACACTTCTCCCAGGACCCTTCCCTTTTGGATGAGGTCCTACTTCTGGATATGAGTCTTTTGGGGGACATTATAATTCTACACCATAACATCCCCCATCCAATCATGACAATACATTTACAGAATTTGCTAGGCACAGACGATGTGGCAGGGTTTACACCAAATGCTAAGGTTTCAACAAGTAGCTAGAAGATCTCGCTATCTTTAGTAGGTTCACAGTCCAGGGGCTGGGTGAAAGAACAGGTAAGCAAGCAAGCAGTGATTCTGGGGTGTAATGTGTGCTACTGTGGGTCAACCTCAGAGAACAAGGCCCTACATAAGCCACCTTCTTACTGTGTTCATGCAATCAGGGGAAAATGAGACGGTGGTATTTCTCAACCACTAGCATCAGCATTTTCTGAAAATTTGATAAAAATGGAAAATTCTAGGCTCTTACCCAGACCTGATGTCAACACTCGGTGGGACCCAGGCCCAGCGATCTGAGTTCAATGAGCTCCCCAGGTGACGCTGATTCAAGTTTAAGTTTTCAAAACAGGAACTGCAGAACTTCATGGCTGAGTGTTAAGAATGAACGTTGGAGAGGAGGATGTGGGGACATCTCATGTGGCCAGGATTTTATCTTCAGAGCCATGGACGTTTGAGGACTTTCAGTACGAACAGTGACGTGACACTTGTATTTTAATTTCGTAAGTGTTCCGCAGAATTTCAGAGCCTGTTCCTACCTTTAAGCCTTTGCACTTCCTGTTACCTCTGCCTGGAATAGTCTACTCCCACATGTTTAAGATACTGAATTCCTCTGGTCACCCCCCAATTAGTGGTGCTTCTCCCTCTTCGCTTGTTTTATTTTTAAAATATAGGCTGCATGAATTGATGACTTTTCATCAATAGCAATCTTGGTTTTGTGGGATTATTATTTGTCTCCTTTTATTACAAAGTACCTCCGCAAAGGAGGAGGGTGCCTAGCTCACCCCTGGGTGTTGTCACCTCCTATCTTGTGTCTTGCACATAGTAGGTGCTTTTAATACTTAGACTGTATGTGTGAAGTAGAATTCTCAGTGATCATCAAAGTACAAAGACACTGAGGAATCTCAGAGAAGATGGTTCCATTAAGTAGGTGGCCTGAGATGGCTTCCAAAAAGTATAAAGCCCCCTGTCTAATAGGTTCACTGATGAATTTTCATCAGATTAGTAAGGCAAGAGAAAGAGGAAGCAATTGAGAAAGAAGGTGAGAATGAGCTCAAAAGTCAAAACATGTTGAGGGCAGGGAGGCAGTCTTAGCCCACTTCCTGTCACTACAGCAGGATACCAGGGAGATCATGTAATTGATGAAGGAACAGAGTTTATGTGGTTCGTGGATCTAGAAACTTGAGACATCCACTGTCAGGTGGGCACATCTGGTGAGGACCTCATGCTGCTCCATGACACAGTCAGCGGGAGGACAAGAAAGGAGGGAAGCAGACCTCTGAGGAAGAGAGAAAGGGAAAGCTAATCCATCAGTCGATTTACATGGGCTTAGTTTCCGTGACTGAGACACCTCCCACTAGCACCCACCTCTCTGCTCTACCACACTGAAGAATGTGTAAACTTGGGGACTCACTGAAACCGTGGCAGAGCTCAAGTGGGTGAAGTGCACCAGGGCAAAGAAGAGAAGGAGGATAACAAGGATGGTGGGATGTGGATGAGGAGAAGGAAGGGAGGGATGGAGGCAGTACAAGTACCTGGAGACCATAGCCAGCCCGCAGCTGAGCTGTCCCTTCTCAGCCAACCCACCAGAGAGCACTCATCCTTCTGTCCAGGGTTCCTAAATGTTGAGATCCCATAGACAAACATAACTTTACAAATCCTTCATGTTCAAGTTCATATGTGAACGTCTAAAACAGAAGATCTCACGGAGGTAACAGGACCCTTGTGGCTAGCAGAGGCTGGGAAAGGTAGGACGACAGGAGGATAGACAGACATTGTTTAGTGGCTACAAAGTTATAGTTCGCTATGGTTTGTGTCTAGTTGTCCCCCCAAAGCCTCATGTAATCATGGGGCAGTTTCTGGAGTTTGTGATTCTGCAGGCTCTGCACCTGCCCTGGGGCAGGTAATTTGTATTACAGTGTAAGGAGGGGAGAGAGGCTGGCTGGCAGCCTGGGCTGCTGCCACTCCCTTTGCGCTCTGCTCTTCTCCACCTCTGCAAAAGGCTGCTCTCTGCCATGTGCCTCTCTGCCTTGGAGCCAGATGAGTGTGGACTGAAACCTCCACTGACTGTGAGCTAAAGAAACCTTTCCTTTCATCATTTTGGGAGTTGGGTAATTGTTGCAGCAATAAGAGAAGAGTAACTGAGATGCAGTTGGAGAGGACGAACAAGTCCTGGTGTTTTATAGCACAGAAGAGTAACTATGCTTAACAACAATTTACTGTGTATTTCAAAGTAGCTAGAAGAGAGGATTTTTAATGTTCTCAACACAGAGATGATAAAATCTGGAAGTGATACATATGCTAATCATCTTGATTTGATCATTATACATTGTACACATGAATAAAATATCATACTGGACCCTATGGATAGATATAAACAGTATTGTATCAAATAGAATAAATAAATAATAGATAAAATAAATACATAATATTTATAACAAAAATGTAAATGAATGGAATAGAGGCTGCCAGTCTTTCTGTCAAGCACCAGCTACCATGAATTATCATGATCATTTTATAAAAGGAAGGACACTATACACCCAAAGGACAGAAAAGAGAAACACATTGTCTCAGAATAAAATTCCCTCCTAAATTAACTAAGTCTCACTTGGTGAAAAGCTCATAGTATTGTTCAAAATTTTTCTTTTTCTTTTTCCACAGATGCGTGGAAAAGCCATCTGAGTAGGAATGAACCCTTTAGAACACCATCTTGCATAATACAGACAGCCCAGAAGAAAGGTTGGGTGGGAGTTGGGTATATTTAAAATAAACAGCACAACCAGTGGCTTCTAAGGTGGTCCAGAGAGTCAGAGCAAAAGGTTCACTAACTTACTAATTTTTTATGCGATCCTTCTTAAAAACTATTTTTGTTGTGGTAAAATATACATAACAGAATTTACTGGTTTAAGGGTACAGTTCAGAAGTATTTAATATATTTACAGTGTTGTACAACTAACAACAGTATCCATTTCCAGAACTTTTTTTACCATCCCAAATAAACTCTGTACATATTAAACAATATTTCCTTCTCTTTAAATCCTCACCAGCCAGGCATGCCTGTAATCTCAGCACTTGGGAGGCTGAGGCAGGAGGATCAATGTGAGTGCAAGTTCAGCCTGGGCCACAAAAGTGAGCTCAAGGCCAGTCTGAACTGCATGGCAAGACCCTGTCTCAAAAAGACTTTACTAAGCTGTATTTTATGTTCTGTCTTTATGAAATATGTGTTTCTGGGTACCTCGTGGAAATAGAATCATGTAATATGTGTCATTTCATGTCTGCCACATTTTATGCTTTTATATGTCTGCCTTATCATGCTGTTATAAGGTTCACCCACACTGTAGCATAGATCAGAATTTTATTCCTTTTTTATGGTGGAGTAATACTCTTCTGTATGGATAGACAACTGTTTTATTTGAATGATGTGGTTTTGAACAAAGAGGAGTGATGATAGTTGTGCCCATTACCCTGATCTGATCTTTACCATTGTGTACATGTATTGAAATATCACTGCATTGTGCCCCACAAATAGGCACAGTTACTGTGTGCCAGTTAGACATAAAAATATATTTTAAATAAAAAGACCAAGGGATGGGCATGAAACTCGCAGACCTGACTGTAAATGTCTGATTCTTTCACTTTCCACCTTTGTGACTTCTGATAAGAAAAAAGCCCTTTGTGGCCCTCAGTCTACACATCTATCAAGTGAAACACTCCTAGTGCCCACCTCATGGATAACCGATTTGAGCATGGTGATCGTGCTAATGGATCACCTGACCTCAGTGGTTCTCAGTGCGGCTGCCTGCGAGATCACTTAGACATGTCTGCAATTATTGATACTGGGTTACTCTCCTCAAGGAATCTGATCTAATTATTCTGACATGATACTCACATTCCTTTAGTTTTTTTTAAAGCTCCCTAGTAGAATCCAGTGCCTACCCAAAGTGGGGAAGCAGTGCATTCCTGGGCTTTGGGGAATCTTTAGAGGTCTTATTAAAGTGTAGGTTCTGATTTGGTAGGTCAGCTGTGGAGCCCAAGATTTTGCATTTCTAATCAGTTCTCAGGCATACTGTTTACAGTGGTCCTCAGATTTCACCTTGAGGAGCAAGGTTTTAAGGCACCTAACCCAGATTAAGTGCATGGTAAATGCCAGCTGAGAAGTACTAACAACACTCAGTGGGTGCTGGAGGAGTGACCCAATAGTGAAGCAGATCTATACAGTCCTCAAGAAAAGGCAAAGAACCTGTTGTTTTAGGTTTTATTGGAAGTGACTATCCACTGCCAATCCTGATATCGGAGAGACAGGATTTGAAACTCTAAGGGTACCATACTGATAATCATGAGTAAGAGCTCCCTGCCTGTGAATCAGGTGGATTGTCACTCCAGGCAGAGCTGTTCAGATCACACAACTACAGGGCTGGGAAGTGACAGGACAAAGTTAGGGCAGCTCAGTGATTTATTCAGAATATTTACCCAGCACGGTAGCCCAGAACTGTGGATCTAGTTATGATCATAGCCCTTTCCTTAAGGAGCTCCCAATCCAGTAGGAGGAGGGAAACTATTAATCCCAAATTCAAAGCAATTGGTGCACTAGTGGGTAAAAGTTTTGAAGGGGGCATTCGGTTTAGTCTAAAGGAGTTATGTGAAAATTCTTTAAAAAGTACAGTGTCTGAGCTGAGTCTTAAAAGATAAAGAAGAGTTATCCAAGGGGCCCAGTGGGATGGCTCAGTGGTCTAAAGCGCCTGCTTGGGAAAGCTTGGGCGGCTTCAGGGACCGCGGTTCAATCCCTGGCACCACATGCTGCGCCAGCCCTGCCGTCAGGGTGCGGGCTGAGCCAGCCATAAAAATGAGTGAATAAGCAAATAAAGGTTATGAAACAAGAAAAACATAAATAAATAAAATAAATAAATCTTTTTTAAAAAAAAGAAGAAGAGTTATCCAAGCAAGGAGATGGGAAAAGAGAGTCTCCAGGCAGAGGGGAGAGCAGAGGACAAAGCAAAAGGCATGAGAGGACAGACCTTCTTTCCAAAGTATCACAGTTCATGGACAACGGAGTTGGGGATGCAGTCATAGACACTGGTGATGAACAAAGGGCTCAAATGTCCTCCTCATACATTTATACTTCTTCGACAAGCCTGAGGACCTTTCAGCCAACGACTTCTTGAAGCTCCTTGAAGAGGTTGTACTATGTGTCTTTGTCCATTATTCTGGGATGAAACGATCAAGTTTCCATCGAGGTATCCAAGGGATTCCAGATGGCCCCATAGATGCGAAGCCTTTGGAACGGTTGATAAGATCTAAACTTCCCATTGGTCAGGGCTCACTTTAATTCTGCCCAAAGACCACGAGTCCCCAGAATTTCATCTGACCTCATGTAGCCTGAACTTCTCTGAGTCTCTGCTGCCTTAACTTTGAGGTGGAAGGACAGTATTGATCTGATAGGATTGTTGAGGGTCATCATAAGAACACACGCAGAGCTTTTGCCTCCCCATTTCCTTGTTCCCCATAAATTAAGACAACGGGTGGGAGGGGGAATAGCCCCACTGTTGCTTCCTTCCCCTTGAGTCTCTGCACATCAGTTTTCTAAGCCTGTCACACTCTTGCTTACGCCCGCTACTACCCATGTGTCACCTAATGAATCCTTAATTATCTTCCAGAACTCTAAAAAACTTACCTCCCTTGAGGAAAACAAACATGACTTACCCAGTAGTATTCACCTCCTCCCATTACACATACCCATATTCCTTTGAAACAAGTGCCACACGCTGTAATTATATAATGAATGATGGAATTCATTACACAAGGTTATGAGCTTCCCTTTCATCTACTGGAAACACCAGTCCTTCCGAGCATTTACCACCCCTCCTGTTCATAGCTCTAGTCTCAACACTCTGAACAGTTCCAGGCATACAATGAGGACTCAACAGATATTATAACTGAGTAATTATATGAATATTCAAATGAATTGGGTGAATTCGCATAGCTGACCATTATCCTCTGAACTGTTCTCCTGTCAGCCCTCCTTTAATGCTAACCCCCATACAATTCTTCATTTTGATTTTGAAGCTATGATGTTAGCAGGATAGCAGACCATTGCCCATAACACAGGAGAAGACATTGTCAGGAACGGATTGACCAAACTGGCTTCCACAGCTATCCCTGTGGCATCCAGAAGATGCTTTGATTCTCTCAGTGAGCAAGTTCATCCTATGGACTAGAATCTCGACAGATTTCAAAGTGTCCACTGAACCTCTTCACTGACCATTGCTTCTGTTTGGAGAACCTGGTGTCTAACTTCTAATGAGCACATTGGTTTATTTATCTTTGCATCCTGAGCTGCGAGGAAGGTGGAATGGCTTTCAGTTGCTCTACACCAACCCATGGGAAGAGAAGAAAAAATATCTACATTATAATAGCAAGTTTAATATGGAATAAGAATGACTAATTCTGAAGGCATAAAGTTCAGCAAGGGTGGGTGGAACTCTTTCTGTGGGCGTCAAATTAGCAGCATGTGTCTCCTCTCTGTAGCTCCTCCCAAAGACCACGAGTCCCCAGAATTTCATCCTACCCTCATGTAGCCTGAACTTCTGGGAGTCTCTGCTTCCTTAACTTTAAAGGGGAAGAACAGTATTCATCTGATAGGATTGTTGAGAGGATTATCGCAAGAACACATGCAAACCTTCTGCCTCCCCATTTCCTTGCTTCCCATAGAGTAACTCACATTTCTAAGCAACCTGTAAATCAATATCTATGTCAGACTCCAAATTCTAGGCAGCCCAACAAGACAGAGGGCAAAAACTGCCAAGTTTTGGGTGAGAAGATTTGGAGAAAAATGAGAATAAATTAGGAAGAAATCGTGCAGAATGATGTTTGATTTCATTAGTCCAAAATATTTGATTATGCTTCTTTACCCAACAGGGAACTTGCTAAGCTTTTTTTTTTTTTGTGGTGTAAGCATTTCCCCTTCACACTGTCGCTTTTTATGAAAGCTGCTGGAACAGAAAAGAAGGCAGAGAAGTCACTCTTCTTTCCGCCATCAAAGGCAACCTTTTGTGAATGGCGCAAGATAAAAACTCCACTTCAGCCTGCTTTCTGTGATTAAACAGCCCTCATGTTTGTCAAATAGCAGAAAGACTAGAAGAAAGGGAAGCTCTTGTCTCTGTGAAGAGCTCTGAGAGTGTACTCCCTCCCAGCTCCCTGTGGGTTAGGTGTGCCGGCCTACAAAGGGAGGCAAAGCCGAACTTAGGTCGCCTAGCAGAGGAGAGAAAATGAGAACCGAAGCTCTAAAAAGTCCCACCCCAGCCAGGTTTTCGAAGCTCTCATTTGGGGGTCCTCTACCACTCATGGGCTCCCTCACACCTCTTTCTTCTGGGGTCATAGTGACATTTGAAACCAGTCTATTCCATGGCGTTCTCCATATAAGAAATAGAATTCTTGAACAACATAGACTGAGAAAAAGTTGAGGAGACCCAGAAGTGGAGAGCCTAAGTCCATCCTGCTTCACTGAAATCCAATTTCAGCATGGCAGTTTTGAGAACATGGGCTCTCATGGGACACAAAAACCTTTTGCTCAAATCACTGTCAAATGCTGCAAATTCCTTTTGGAATGTCAATGAAAGCATGTTGTCATGTCAAAAAGGTGGGCAGATGTAGAAAACAAAGATATAGTATACCCAGTTAAATTTGAATTTCAGGGTCTGCTGTTCTGGCCCTGCCCCTGGGGTGCGCTGAGATGTCAATAGAGACTGGGCATCGTAGCACACACCTGTAATCCCAGTTTTCCAGAGGATGTAAACAGGTGGATCACTATGAGTTTGATCTAGTAGTGAGACCCTGAACACCCTGTAGACCCTTCACTAAAATACAAATAGATAAATAAATTTGAATTTCACATGACCAACAACTATTTTTTTTCACATGGAGCAAATATGACATGGTGTTTAAGAAGTAACTTAGGGCTGGGGCTGGGGAGATAGCTCCGAGGCACAAGTGCCTGCTGGGCAAGTGCAAGGTCATGAGTTCGAACCCTGGTCCCACAAAAAAAATAAATAAATAAATAAATAAAATAAAAATAAAAAAAAGAAGTAACTTAGGGCTTATTAGACATTCATTTTTAATTTTTTTCTTTAATATTGTTTAGTGCAGAATTCTTAAGTCTTTTTGTACTGAAGCATAATTACAAACATTTATTTTTTTTCCACATTTAGTTTGTAGAAGAATACATCAGTATTGTTCTGAGTACTTGTGAGTTATCTTATAGTAAATTTTTCTGTACAGATATATCTCTAGATTTTTCTTTTTTGCATTTTATTAATTTTAATGAGATGGAAATAACAATGAGACAGTTTCAAAACAGGTTAGTAGGACAGTTACAATAACTAATACAATGCATATTGTTGTCTTCATAGTAGTTGCTCAGAGTATAAGATGTAGACGTGATACCTTGTCTAAACACTATTAGTACGGACCTTTCTTCTCATTGCACAAACAGAAAGTAGCTGTATATATAGTTCAGTAGTCTATAATAGTAGTGGATTATCAGCAGAACTGGATTATCAGCAGAAGCTGTTGACTTGAGCCTTTTACAGCTCAGCATATTAATTTGGCTTTACTTTATATACTTCCTGGTTAGACTTTTCTGCTGGATGGTTAAGCCCAATTTAAAGCAAAACCCATATAACATAAAATATGAATTGTATTTTATACCAGTCTAACCCCAGATTACCTTTCCTGTATCATTTAGTTTTGAGCAATATGGGGAATATGGGTGAGATCTAGAAGCCACTGGAAGCTTTCTGAGGTAATCACTCAAGGTACAGGATCTATGGGTTTTGCTATCTGGTAGGGCTGGGTTCATACCTTCCCTCTACCTTGCACTATCTGATCTCTAACCAGAGAGCTGATATTGCTTTCCTTATGGTAAAAATAGGAATCTTAATATGCACCTTATTGTGCTGCAGTAGTGACCAAACAGTGGTGCTGAAGTGCCTTGCATGCTATCGATCCTAGGTAAACAGCTGTGCTCTACAGCACATCCTCTACCAGGGAGTTTGTTCTCTGCCTTCCAGTTCTCTCTGACCTGTGAGGCTTTCTCCTTCCTTCTTTCCAGACCACTTACACAATTTTGTTTAAATTGCCTCAGAAGCATACATCACTGTGCTGTATTATATTCACATCAGTTTTTACAAATGTTTTACCAACAAGAATGTGAATTTCTTGAAATCAAATACCAAATATCCTTTATTTGTACAGGCATAGCATTAGGCACTGGGTCTGTGAATTAATTGGATCATGATATTTTCTAATGAATAGGTTATCATATTAACAACCAAGCATAGATTAATTTATGACTGTAGTTTTAAGTGGCTGTACTGCAACAGAAACAATAAGATCACTGTAGGGGAGTTTCTTCTTCTTCTTCTTTTTTTTTTTTTTTTCTGGTCTCTTATTCTCTTTTACTACCTTTTTGTTTTTTTTAACAGACATTTACTTGAGAGAAAGTATAGAAGCAGTACACATTTAGAAGACAAGAATGGTAGGTATTCCAAGCATGGTTTTAGTATTTCACATTGCTATCCTCCATGTAGTTGCCTAGTTCACATATATCAGCATATAATAGTTAGTCAGAGTGAGAATTCTACCAATTAAATGCTAGTTTCGAAAACCTGTTGGAGATTCTTAGGACCACTGCCTTAACCATTTTGTGTGTATAAATGTGTGGTTTTGCTCCTGCCATGTTTCCTAACTTTTACCCTTGCTTTCTTTTCATTGCTTAATCCTTAAGTTCTCACTTTCTACTTAACTGTGTTATGCCTTTCATTTTTATTTCTCTTTTGAGTTCTTACAGTAGGGAGACTACACAATATTTATACATGTAGATCTGGTTTATTTCACTTATGAGTATATTTTCAAGTTGCATCTACTTATATATGAAGGCTTCAAGTTTATTATTCTTTATAGCTATGTAATACTCCATTGTATAAAAACACATCTTTTTCATCCATTCATCAGATGATGAGTGTTTTTGTTGTTTCCAAGATTTGACTATCACAAATTGTACTGCTATAAACATAGGCACACAAATATCACTATGATATGATGTTTTCAGTTCTTTTGGGAAAATTCCCAGTAAGGGGATAGCTGGGTTGAATGGCTGTGACTCATCCAGAAAGTTGACACCAACAAAAGTTCCACAAAACACTGTATGTGGTTTCAGGGCAAATCCTGAGGGGATTCAACTGACCCCATCAGATACACAAGCTACATCTTCCATTATATAGGTCTTGCCTCAACCTGTTCCCAACCATTCAGTAGAAAAGTCCAACCACAAGGCACAAAAAACAAAGCCACATCAACATGCTGAGCTGCAAAAGGCTCAAGTCAACAGCCTCTGACATCGCCATCTCCACCGACAACCCACCACCACCATGGACCACCGGACTACATGCACAGCCACCTTCTCCCAGTTCAATGAGAAGAAAGATCTGCATCAATAGTGTCTAGAAAAGATATCACGTCTGCACCCTGCACTCTGAACAACCACCATGAAGACAACAACACGCAATGCATTGACCATTGTAACTGTCCCTCTAACCTGTCTTGAAACTACTGCACTGCTTCTTCCCTCTCATCAAAACTAATAAAATTTTAAAAATCAAGCCCAGGTAGGCAAATCAATGGCATTACTTTCCCTGTGGTATCTTCCATGCCCACAGGCTTATATTTTAAACAGTATTGAGACTTTAGAACCTTATGTACACTTCGTGTTTCTCCGCAGTTCACAATTATACATCATGATCCAAGTAATGAGAGAGCCTATTGAAGTGATTAACAGAAGCAATGGGAGAAATGTCAGGAATATTTTATGGCTCCAGAAGCACAGATGAGATCCAGTGAACACATCCCAGGAGTGAAGCTGTGCTGTGAGCCTGCCATGGTGCATCACCGACTTGGCTTTCATGAGCAGCACCATAAAGCCAGCCAGTACCTTGCCCTGCTTAGTAATGGCTTTAATTAGAATGTCATTGCTCACAGTGTCAACGTTTGGCAGGAGTGGTATCAGACGGACACATGCACTTCTGGGTATACGTGCTCCAATGCATGCAGGTCCTTGAGGTAGGCAGATGACACTCATGTCTTTTTATCAATAAACTAACTTTTACCTGGCAATCCTGGTTTTAAAGTGGTCAGGAGAGGACTGAAGATTATGAGCAGCAGGGCTTGAAAGTCCCTGGGCATTCAAGGTTCTTGCAGAAGCCTGAGCATCCAAAGGCAATGATACTGTCAGCTGCAGAAAGGATCTGTTTTCCTTTTTCATTTTCTTCTTCTGGAGCTGCTGCCTCGGCCACCAGGGCTCCTGTTGGAGTCTGCACCCAGCTCTTCCTCAGGCTTCAGGGCACTCAGGGTGGCAGGTTGCAGGTGGCTCTGAAGGAGCATGGCACGTGCCAGCGGGGGGGGGGGGGCGGCAGGGACCCAAGGTCTGTAGGGGAGTTTCTTACATAGCTGAAGTTATACCACTCAAAACACTGGCTTCAATTTGAAATTTTTCTTTGTTCTTTGGAGAAAAAAAATGCCCATTATGGAACAATTTCCTAGGGTGTTTATTTGAGAAAACTAGTTGGCAACCTCTATATTGAGATGTATCCATATTTTTATATCTGTGTCTATCTCAATGTGGAAATTTTAACAGAGGAGATGAACTGGTACTAGAAATGCAAAGGTGTAAGAGCCACTGCTTTATGAGATGACAGAGTAAACAACACAGTCAGGGGGAATATAATTGATAATTGGTAAGTTTAGTTGGGAAGAAATGCAGAAGAAAAAAGTATAGCAGCAGAGGTAGCTGGGAAAACAGATTTTATTCAAGGAAGAATGGTTAAATAAGATGGGAAGGCAAAATAAAGGGCTAAAAAGGCAAATAAACTTGCACTATTTCCCACTTACCGAGGACCTAATTGCACCATGGCAAAATTCAGCATTTTAATTTGCTTGAGTCTGAGTCCCTCCCTGCTGTCCCTCCTCTGAGGAGCAGATGAGCATACAACCTTCAGAGAATAATAAAACCATCCAAGGAGGATGCCTATTCATGGACCCTCTGAATGAGAACTGCTGTCCAAGGCTCCCAAGCAAATTCTGGGAACCTGCCCTGACCTGGTCCTTAGAAATATATTCCTGTAGACATAGTTCCGTATACCTTGCTGGTTCATTGCCCATGGTTGGGGCCTGGTGGGGCCACTCGTTAGCCTGTCACCTTCTGTCCCTCCTTTTTTGTCCTAGTCTCTAGATGTACACATCTGTCACTTTTACATCCCCATTGCTCACCTGTCATGGTCTACAACCAGCAAGAAACAAGGGAGAGGGGCCAGGTGAACGTTTTGCTACCCATGCAAAGACTGACATTTTAAAATTCTCCACCTTTTAGAGTAATTTGCCTCCCATCTTAAACTCAGAAATATGACAATAACGATAGCAATAATGATGCTAATAACTACTATTGTGGAGAGGGCCTCATAGGATAAGCCAAGCTCTTCACACACACATTATTTTGTTAATTCTCCCAAGAAATCCATAGAGGAGTTGTTAGCATATTGCAAATGTAGAAACCAAGGCCTAGAGAATTTATGTAGCTCCAAAGAGCCTCCCACCCCTGGTAAGTGGTAGAGCAGGACATTGGAAAGTCAGTGTCACTTATTCCAAGTTTCTTTGTTTATCCCTATTCATATAGGTTCCAATCAGTCACCTTCAAATGCCCATCAGCTGGAAGTCAAAACTGCTTTCTGAGCTTCCAAAACTCTTTAAACCTGATCTATATCTTCTCCCACTGTCTTGTCTCCCACTAATGCCCTCCTGGAATGTTCCATGATAGGTACTTTGGAGTTCCATTCCTTTGCTTCTTTTTATGCTGTTTCCCTATCCTAAACTAACTCACTAGCAAGCCCAACTTCCACCTTTCTCAGCATCCCAGACCGCATCTCATAGCACCTGTGGCCTGATGCTATATGGCTCCTCCCACAGACGGCCCTGAGTGGCTGTGTAATCGTCTCCCATGGGGGTGGTTCATCTATATCCCTCTTGACATACATCAATGGGCAGGAACCATGGCACAGCAGCTGGATTTCTTCCATTAGCCTTCTTTGAACACAGGAAATGCCCAGTCAGTGTTTTCTGACACCTTTCTCATCAAATTTTTCTCTCCATTTCTTATGAGTCACTTCTCTCCTCATCTTCCTCCCTTGGCAATTCACTTCCTGAATTTTTCCTCCTCTGATTTTTTTCTCTCTGCTTTTCTCTCTGCTTTTCCAAGTGTCATGGGAAGCTACAGAGAGAGCTTGCTTGGTCCCATGCCTCCTGATAGTGTAACTCTCTCTTATTGGGGCAGGTTGTACCTAGTATCTGTCTTCTAATAAAGTAAACATAGCAAAGGTGATGACATCACCTCCATATCAGGATTCAAAAGACCCTGGCTCCCTCTTATTCCTGCTGGCATTCTTTCTTGCCCTTCCTTTTGTTGACTCTGTGGAAGGCAGATTCCAACCTGTGAGAGCTCCATATGGCAAAGAATCCATGAAGGTCTCTCGCCAACAGCTCATGAAGAATGGAGGTCATAGTCCAACAGCCCTCAACGAGCTCTGCGCTTCCAACAGCCTCATGAGTGATCTTAGAAGTGGATGCTGCCCAACTGCATCTTGGGAGACAATAAGCCAAGGATTACAGCAAAGCTGTGCCCAGGCTTCTGACTCACAAAGCTGTGAGGTAATAAATACGTTATTTTTAAGAGGATAATTTTGTTAACCACACCAGAAACCAATAAACTGAGTCTTAATTTACTCAAACATTTGTTGAGCTTGTAACATGACTAATTAATCATTGTTCTCCCATTTTGGAAAACTATAGTTTAGTTGCGCATTGGTTACAGAGACACGTGACTTAAATCATTGCAATGTACTTTTTTTTTTTTTTTTCAGGACCAGAGTTCAAACTCATGACCTTGTACTTGCCAGACAGGCACTTGTGCCATGGAGCTATCTTCCCAGCTCCTGCAGTGTACTTTATGAACTCCACCAGAGACAGGAAGATTCAGTATACATGCATACAAGTAGCAGTTCATTTTGCTTGAAAGACTCTAAGAAGACCCTAAAAAGTTAAGCTAAATTTTAGGGAACAAATGGCTCTCAAACTGAGGAAAATGGGTAGAAAGGAGAAAAAGTAGTCTAGACAAAGGAACACCATGGACAAAAATGCAGCAGCACAAAAGGTTTGTTATGACCAGGAGAACAATGAGAAATTTCGTGTTCTCTAGTCTGTCTCCTCCAAAACTGAAAGAACAAATATTCATTCATTCAGTGTTTACTTTGGTAAGATTTCACACTCAGCATTTCACTAAGTTATTGTGGTATTTTGAAGAAATGAAAAAATCTCCATTTGTAAGCCAAGGAAGTAGAAGCGACTTGCTCAAGGTCACAGAATAAGTCACAGTGTGAACTAGCATTTGGGCATTTGTCTATCAGGCTCTTAACTGTCCTTTTGATCAACTGGTACCTGTGTCACACCAGTCATAGGCTAGGCTGGAAGAGGAGCTTTTCCTTCCCACTGATGGGACACAGGTCTAAATTCTTGTGGATTGACATGCTTTATCTACAATACCATTTCCTTCATATTCTTAAGACCAATATACTATTTTAATAACACAGTCTGATATTGCTGGAAGGCATTGTGGAACAGAGGAGGAACAATTATCCCCCATTCTTCATGTTTCTCTGTGGAGGGACTTCCAATAGAGTTACACCGCTAGCATCTTACCCCATCTGATTGATGCATCTGGAAAAAGAGACAATAGGCTCAGCTCAGTTTCCCACCTGACCTTGGAGCCTACTTGCCTTCAGAGAAATACAAATTCTGGGCTTAACCCAGTCAGCTTCTTCCCATTGGTTTGGCTTAAGGTCGAATGAGAGAGTGGAGGAGTTATATTTAATTCACAAGAGTACCAGCAGGCTGTGTCCTCCAAAACAGGTTTTTATCAATAATAAAGCTGACACTTTGATCTCCATCTGACTCATGTCTTTTGCAATTAGTGCTGCAGCACCCTGAAAAGATTCACTTTTCTTGTGTTGTTCATTCCAATTCTTCATTAAGTTTTCTTGTCATGATTCCAGATGGCTATCCTAAGCAAACTTTCTGGAGAAAAAAAAAAAAAAAAAAAAAGATTTCCCTTTGGCTCTCTTCTCCCCTGATGTCCTGGCTCCCACCCACTCAGGTCCTGAATCATAGAGCAATTTGGCAGATTCGCTTTATACCCATACCTTACCCATTGCCAACCCTGCAGACACTCCAGCTCCTCTAAGTCTTTTCTAATTACCTCTTGGCTGATAACTATTCTCGCAGTTTTTGTATGTCTGGTAAATGTTCCAACTTCCACACTTTGTCTTTCTTATTGAATACTTTAAAAATACTTGGTAGCTCTGGCAGTTTTGAATCACCATTAATTTCAAGCTTGTCTCCTTTTATTAGTGGTAGTACACTCCCACCAACAACTCTTTCTCCCTTGACACAACCCACAACCTCCACCTAATTTTCCTTCCCATCACTGAGCTGGGACCAACTTGGATTCGCCTGCTCCAATAATGTACTTGTAGAAGCAATAGCTGCCCGATTCAGGATGGGACCCCCAGGTATACACAGTTGGCATCGTGAGTGCCCAATACATTCTTCCAAGGGCCCGCTGCTCCTCTGTCTGTTCTGAAATATTTTCCAAGAATGACTGTTTTGAACTAGCCAGGAGATGAGTAAAAGTCTCCAGAGGGGTGGTAATGATGTACAGAGAGGAAAATAAGCATATCAACTAGTTCTCTCCCACTAATGGTTCTCTTCGGATGAGCTATCTTACCATTAGCAGAGGTTTTCCTGGAAGAACGATACACAGAAAAGTTGTTTTGGCAGGCAGCATGCAAAAGGGGAGTATCTTGAATTTGATTCTCAGTAGAGTTGTCTGGCAAAATATTCTGTGCTGATGAAAATGCACTACAACTGTTCTGTTTGATGCAGTAGCCATCAACCATATCAAAGAGCTCTCATGTGTCCAGGGAGTTGAAGTTTTAAATTTGATTTTATTTTAGTTTAAATATAAATACTACATGCTTTCATGATTATGAAACTGGACAGTGTAGCCCTATAAGAGTGTATTTTGGAGCAATCTGGGTCTTCCTCGTCTTGTAGTAGCCATACTTTTGTATGAGTCATGGGATGCTACGGTGTAGATGTGGTTTGTCCTCCAAGGTATCATATGTTAGGTACTTGATCTTTAGTACAGCAATGTGGAAGCTGGCGGAGATTCATGGAAGGCCCCGAGGTCACCATGGGCACTTCCCTTAGAAAACAAACATCCACGTAGTTCACAGAATTGAGGTCCCATGTGTGGATGATGAGGCCATGGGTGGGTAGTCCACCATATTAGTTAGTTTCCCATTGTTGGAACAACACACTGACCACCATGATTTAGAAGAGGAAAGCTTTGTTTAGGCTAGGGGAAGTTTCAGTCCAGTCAGAGATCTCAGTTCCAAGGTAGAGATGTCATGGTGGAAGGACACTGCTGAGGAAAACTGTTCAACTCAAGGCAGTCAGGGAGGCAGAGAGCAGGGAAGAAATGAGAGAAGAAGGGAACAAGGGCCGCATGTAGCTTCCAAGTCGCTCTCCCATGATGCACTTCTTCCAAATCCTAGGATCTCATTCAGCTATGAACTTACCCATGGATTCATTCATTAATAACGACAGTGCCTTCCCAATCTGATCATCTTTCCAGGTGGCCCTTCATCCAGACAAATTGACAATCAAAATGAGCCCAATTGGCACATCCACAAAATAAATTTAATTTGTAGGCTTATTTGACTTACAAAATGTAAAAATCACTTACATTAAAAATCAAGAGATTTTTTGGTAAAGGTTTGGATTTTCAACTCCTCCTAGAAACAAATCAGAGAAGCTCTAACTGGCAACATTCAGATGGGCAGCAGGATCCTCCTATACAGAGGACAGGAATTCTTCCATTTGCCACCATCCCCACAATTCCTTAGGGTCCAGATATCCCACGTGGGCATTGGTGCTTGTCCTTGGATCATGGTTATAAGAATGGGCTTTGTTTAGCATGAGGCCATCTGAATTCAAATCCAATTTCTGTCTGGTAACAAGTTACACAGACTTGAGCAAGTGACTTGACCTCTCAGAGCTTCAGAGCCTCATAATTAGTGGCAGAAATATTCTTTGTCTTCCAGAGGCTTGTTCTAAGAATTCAATGGAACAATACTCGTAAAACTCTTGATATACAGTCAGGCTCATGGTATGTGTCAAACACATAGCATTCATTCAGAGGAGAAGGAAGAGAAAGAGAGAGAGAGAATAAGAGGAGACAAGAAGAAAAGACAGGTATAAAGAAAAAAGGGGGGAAAACCCAAGCAGGATGGAAATGAGAGCTTCCATTGAATTTCCAAAAAACATCTGTGACAACAAGGGAAAAATCTATGTTTTTTTTCCAGTAAAGATTCTTTACCTATCTCCACCTATAACTTTCTCCCAACATAATTTCCAGTGACCCACACTGTAAGCCCTTGGGCAGGGATGGAGCTGCATGGGGATGATAAGCAAGCCAAAGACAGAAATCAGCTGGCCCCTGACCTATGCCCTTTGACCTGCAGCCTTTGCCCTGAATATCAGTTGTTCCTCACAGTTCTTAGAAGCACTTGGGCCCCTGTAACAGAAGGAACATAGGATCTCGGCTTTGTAAAACATCTCAGAACTCAAGTATATCCCCTGAATCCAGCATCAGAATCAAAGAAAGTCTCCATGGGACATCATTTTACTTGATAATTATAGCAAAGTAACCCCTTCTAAGAAAAATGGGGAGAAATTTACCCGGTGGCCAAGAACTGAAACAATCCAGAGGAATAGACTAAATTCTCAAACAGTTATGACCTCATGTTTCCAGTGTTCAACTTTGTACATCTTATTAAAGCTGCCAGAAAGACTTTTTGGTCTAGAATATGCTAAGGCAGGATGTGTAGGATTCTACATCCAGTTACTTGGATTTAGTCCATTTGGAGGTAGGGCTAGGGAATCTGTATTTTATAACTGTACAGTTGTTTTACTTACATGACTAATTTATTCAAGACATATTAATGCTGGGGTGATGCATAGTTAACTGGTAAAAATAACCCAGCACACCTTTTACAGCAAGTGGAGCTCAAGGATTACTACATCTCTGAGTGGTCAGGTAAAGCTCCTCCAGGAGCAAAGTCTTCTGGTGAGATTTGAAGAATGGAGATAGGGCCATAGGAGGCTGCATCATGCATTTATCCCACAGGTATTTACTGAATATTACTATGTGCCAGCTTTGTCCTAGGCTCTGAGAAAGGAACAGCAAATGAGACAGATAAGAGAAGAAAAGAGGCACACAACAGCACACTTGTTGTGTTTTGTCATGTGACACCCTTCACTGTGCCACCCTTTCCAGCAGGAAGGCTCTTACCAGGTGCTGAGCAGATGACAGCACTATAGCCCCCAAAACCATAAATGAAAAAAAATTTTTTTCTTTATCAAATGCCAGTACTTTAGCATTCAGCTACATCTGCAAAATGGCAAAGTAAAATACTGTCACAAATTCCTATGGTGAGCCCTAATTTCCACTACTTAGAATATGTCTGTGCTAGAGGTAGGGCCTTCAAAAAGGCAGGTGGTTTTATTTATTTATTTATTTATTTATTCATTCATTCATTCATTCGTTTATTCATTCATTCATTTATTTTTACTTATGTATTTGGTACAGTGTCTCACTACCCAGCTCAGACTCATAAGTGATCCTCCTGTTTTCAGCCTCCCCAGCACTGGGATTACAGGCATGCACCACCAAGCCCCAAATCAGTAGCCAGCTCAGAACACCTTGGGTTGGAGCTAGTGTGGCATATGGCACTGGGGATCAGACTCCAGTCCCTGCACCTGCCTATGTAGGTGCTTAGTTTGCTGAGCTATCTCGCCGGCTCGACAGGTGGTTTTCAAACAGACTCCTCAGAGTAAGTCCTCATCTAATATGATTGCTGTACGTATAAGAGGGAAAGAGTAAGATACAGAAGGGGAACAGAGGTGCAAGCATGTGCAGAGAGATGACCAAGGGAGCACACCATGAGAAGGTGCCATCCGCAAGCCAAGAAAGAAAGCCCTCAGAGGAAACCAGTGCTGCTGTTATCTTGATGTTGGAATTCCAGCCTTCAGAACTGTGGGACAATAAATTGCTGCTACTTAAAACACTGTGTCTCTGGTATTTTGTGACTGTAGCATATATTTGCAGCAATTTATTAAAGTTACCATCAGAGAGACAGGTGTGCAAAATTTAGAGTCCAAGAAAGAAAATTAAATAGGCAATCAGTCATAATACGAATTTTATGAATATATATAATATCAATATAATATGAATATATTTTGTATTTTACCTGAAAGCCCACCTATAGGGTATATTCATTTAAATTAGTCATCCCTTTCCATTCAGCCGACAATATTTGTCAAACACCAGCTATAATTCTGATACTACCTGAAGCCATAGGAATAAAATGATACAGGAAGTAGAACATACATATTGCTTTTATAAGCTCATGGGCTTCTAGATTCCTACCTATTACCTTACCATTTCTCTTTATCCAGGCTTAAATAAAGATGGTGGAGTGTGGTATGGTAGATATAATCATAGATTGTGTTATTTTTATTCATATATACTTTTATATGGTAATGGAGTACAGTGCAATATTTCAACGCATTCATACAGCAATCCCTGATAAAATCAGTTATTTGGCATTTCCATCTTCTTTTCTTTTCTTTATGTTTGGAGCCAGGCAGGCCTCTATGTGGGTTCAAATCCTACCAGTAGGGTGCTGTGTGACCTGGGGCAAGCTACAGAACCAATTTGAGCTTCTGTTTACCTCTAAAACAGCAATAACAATCTCCAGGGAAGATGGTTGTGAGAACAAAGTTTCATCGTGGCTATAAATCAATACAAATATCAGTAGATGTCCACAGTGGTTATTCTTGCACCCTCCCAGGCAGAGCCAATCTGATAACTCTAGTAAATATTATCATGACCGAGGAGCACTTTTGCATTACTAGAGATTGCTAAACAATTTGCAAATATCATCCTTTTTGGTACCCAGGAAGCACCTTCCCTACCTCTCTAGCTTTTCCTAGTTTAATTTTCTGGTTTCTCTTTGCCTAGGTTTTGTTTTTGTTTTTGTTTTTTTATTTTGGTCATTCCCAGGAAAATATTGAGGACTCCACCTAGAAGGTCTGAGGAAGAGGCTATAATCCTAGCAAGAAATGTCCTGTGTCTCCCTTTCCCTTCTAGTTCTGGTCTTTATGTGCCCTGTACAAGCCCACCAAAGCCTGGAAGAGGTGTCTGCAGTGATCACAGCCACTAAGCTCTATGCTGTGGCTGCTGCCACCAACACTATGTCTGCTTACAGATCCCCATTAAGGTAGTGGGCTTATCTCTGGGTACGTCACTCCTGTCCAGTTTTGTAGTGACATTTCCTCTAGTACCAATGGGTGGTGAGATCCACTTCTCTTCCAAGAGACTGGAGAGAGGAGACAGCAAGGAGTCATTATCATGGAAGCCACGTCTCCCCTGGGCCCCAAGGGGCACTTCTGGAAATGGTTCGGAATCTGATCACAGTCTTCAAGCATAAGAGCCGTGGTTAAAAGCTGTTATTTCCTTGCGTCTGATAAATGGCTGTTGAGAAACTGCCAGCTCTGGTTTTGATGGGGGGCGGGGGGAGACTGGATTGGGCGAGGCTATGGGTCAGAAGAATTGGAGCAGATAATAGGGTGGGGGTCCCAGAGCCTCAGAGCTGTGCAGCACCCCAAAACGTATTAACAGCTAGATGGTCCTTTCTGGTGCCTTGTCAAGGGAAAGTCAAAGGGACATTGATGCTAGCTGTGGAGTCAGAAGTGATCCACTCTCCTCACAGGAGAAAGACTAAGTGTTAAGTAAAGAATTAAATATATCCTGGATGAGAATCATCAGTTCAAGGATCTTGTAAAAGAATTCCAGACACAGTGGCTGCAAAGTCCAACACTGACAGGCACCAGAGGAAATCGCCATTAAGTGATGCTGAAATAAGCTCGGTGAGGCTTTGGGGGGTGGGGACAGGAGAGCACACTCTTTATCTAAAGGCGATGACAGCCACCAGCTTCAGCTGACAGCTTACTGCCAGATGAGTCTGTCACTCCCACACTGACCAATTAGCCATACTTCCAGGAAAGCCCAAATGTGACATCCTAAGCAAAACCTCCTGATGTTTCAACGTACACTATGAATTCAAGCGTATTTCACCACAATGCAAGCCACACCCAACATATGTGAAGATCACACATCCAGTCTGCATCTTTCCAAGTTTCAAACTATGCTACAAGCATTAAAAATGGCTCTGAAATCCCAGAAGCAGCGAGGACATTTAATCTGTCCTCACTGACCACAGCCATAGCAAAAGGCACAATAAAAAGTGCTTGTGATTTATTTACTATTTACTGTGTGCTTCGCCATTCATTTATACCGCTTTGTTAACTACTCCTTAAATCCTTAGCAGCGCAGAAAATTTTAGTCCAACAGACAGATGAGGAAAGTGATTCTGGCAGAAATGAAGGCTCTTGTCCAAAATCACACTCCACCCCACTGGAGTAATTGTTTTCCCTGCATCTGCAGTGCAGATGGCTCCGGACATCTCCGAAGGATTCTTCCCTGTATGTTAGGCTTGTTCTGATGTAATGGCTCCTCACAAATGAAGGGGCAGTTTGAGCCTCTACAGGACATTTCACAATGTTTGAAGGTATTTTTGGCTGCCACAAGAGGCAGACGCCAGGGATGCTGCTGGGCATCCTACATTGCAAGGCCAGTTCCTCACAACAGAGAACTCTGGCCCAAAGTATCAGTGGTGCCTCACCTAAGAGGATTAAGAGAGGGAGAACTGAGAGCTAGCGGCAGCTAGGACTACGAAGAGGCAGCAAAATGGCCATGATTCATCCAGATGGCTGACACTGACAAAAGTTTTGCAAATTGCAGTACATGGTTCCAGGGTAAACCCTGAGGGGACCTGACTGATGTTGGCAGATACAAAAGTTGCATATTTTTTGTAACATAGGTCTTGGTTTATCTTGGTCTTGACTATCCAGCAGAAAAGTCTAACCATAAGGTATAAAAAGGAAAGCCATATTAATATGTTGGGGTGTAAAAGGCTCAAGTCAACAGCCCTTGATAATGCCAGATAATGCCAGTAATCCACTACTGTTATAGACTAATGGACTAAATATACAGCTACTTTCTCTTTGTGCAGTGAAAAGAAGGATCTGTACTAATGAGATTTAGACAAGAAATCATGCTGCATCTCACACTCTGAACAACTACAATGAAGACAACATTATGCAATGTATTAGCTATTGTAAAAAGAAATAAAAATAAATGCTAAAAACTTGTAGACAAATGTTGAAATGTTAAAGATATAAGATGTCGACAGTGAATTTTAGGGAAATATTTCTGAAATGAATACATAGCATGCGATTAATAATAGATTACACATTATATATAAATTATTTATAAACTTAAATGAATACAACAATAAAAACAGTGGTTCTCAACCCTTCTAATGCCGTGACCCCGCAATACAGTTCCTCATGTTGCAGTGACCCCAAACCAAGAAATAATTTTGGTGGCTACTTCAAAACTGTAATTTTGCCACAGTTATGATTCAGAATGGTTTTAGGTGACCCTTGTGTTTTGGTCGTTCGACCCCCACTGGGGTTGCGACCCACAGGTTGAGAACTGCTGGGAAGAAGAAAGCATTTACAGATCAGTCATAGAATAGTTCACTCTGTGCCAAAATCAAGGAACTTATATTCGTGTAATTAGAATTCTCAAATTAGAAAGGGGTAGGCAATAAATACTTCAAGATTTGAAATTTCTGAATTTAGTTGAAATTATAGTACATTTCCAAAAACAAAGGAAGCTTTTGTACAAGAAATTTGAATAAAATCATACCAAGATACAAAAAAATAAAATTGTCTAAAACTAATTGTAAAGAAAATCATTAAAGCATATATATATATATATATAAAATTAGCTATGGAAGAACAAAATTAAATAGCATTTCATTCCACATTAGGAAATAAAAAAAGAGAAAACGTGTAAGAAACTAGACTAATTAGTTCAAGGGAGTGAAAGAGGGAAAAAAAAGACTTATTTGTGTGTAAAAGACAAGGAAGAAGTAATATAAAGTTGATGGAAAATGGAAATACACTTTTTAAAGTTTCTAATACTAGGAGAAAGTATCATATTATATCTTATAAGTAGATTCTAAGTCAAAGATACATTACAAATCTTAAAACAAAAATTAAGATTAAATAATATTTAGCAACAATTAAATATTCATTCAAAATTAAATATTTCAAAACAATTCAACTAAGAAAAAAGTTGTAATGATAGTAAAAAATTACTAAGAATAAAATATAACATAAATACTGGAATGGCAAATACATGACCAGCACTTCTAACAGTTTGGGGATAGGATATTGCATGAAGGTCTAGAATGTCATGGACATAGATAGTGTCCGTGATGCTTTCTTTCTTTTTTGTTTTTTAAATGTATTTAGTACAGGGTCTACAGGGTCTCACTGTGTAGATCAGACTTGTAGTGATCTTCCTGTTCTCAGCCTCTCAAGTGCTGGGATTACAGGCGTGTGCCATTACACCTGGTCTCAATTGCCATCTCAGTGCACCCCAGGGGCAGGGCAAGCTTTCCCTTTCTGATTCATTAATAACTCTCCATACATATTTACTGAGCACCTGAAGTATCACATTTCTAAGTGAAGGGTGTGTCTCTTCTGCCCATGCTTATGTATTTTATATTTGTTATCTCATTCTATCCTTCCAAAAACCCATGGAAATGTAATCCATTTTCACAACTGAGAAATTAGGACTGTAAGAAGGGAAATCACTTAGCTGAGTGCCTGGAATTTTCCTGAATGTTGGTGACCTTGAATCCTGTACTCTGAACCAATCCACTACCCTGAAACCTTCCATGATGCTTATCCAATCAGGAGGTGTGCACGGAGTTCCCCACTTCAAGGAAACTAGGGATATTCACGGGCAACTCTGAAATGCATTCTGACTTCAAGAAGTTTATGTTCACATCTAAAGACAAGACTCATTCACTATTAGTTATTACACCATGTGAAAAGTGATGAGGAGTTAAAGAAGTATTAGGTAAATTGGTGTGAGGCAGAAGTCAGCTAACAGTGGCCCACTGGACAAATTCTGCAGGTTAACAATTTTCATAAAATTTTATTGGCACATGGTCATGCTCATTTGCTAACATAATAACTATGGCTGATTTTGCATTGGTAGTTGCTACAGAAACTATCAGGTAGATTATTAACTCCAGTTACTTACTTTGCAGTACTATGGATTGAACCAGGTTCTTCATATTGAGGTACACCTCCAGCCCTATTTTGATTTTATTTTAAGAAGCCTTGCTTAGTCACAAAGTTGTCCAGGCTGAGTTTGAACTTGCAGTCCTCTTGCCTCAGCCTCCCAGAGTACTGAGATCACAGGTGTGCACCACCACACCTGGAATTGACCCCTTTCATGCAAGATGAACATGAGGGTTAGAAGTCAAGTAGCAAACCCAAGTTTGATTAGCTACTAAGGAACAGAAGGCAGAGGTAAAGATTGATAGACGCAATGCTCTTAGTTACCTGTGTGCGAAAGCACTCAGCACAAACTGGCTCCTGATAAGCTCTCCCCAGAGAAAATCTCTTCTGTTCTTTTTTGACTAGGATCCCCTTGCTGTGCACGAATAAGAAGCATCTCTTAGTCCTAGAAAAGATTGGAACCTACTGCTAGAAAAAGCCTGTCTCTCTCTGACAGCATGCAGGAAGCCTCTGATTTCAGCAGGCTGCAAATCGGTTAACTCAGCCTTGCCTCGGGAAGCTGGTGCCATTTGCAGACTGGCCCCAAAGCCTCTCCACCCTGAGTGGTCCTGCAGTTGATATTTACACAGCACTTTACAATCTCCTTTGGTTAATCTGGCGTGTTCCCTGGTCACTTCTCATTAAGTTGAACGTAGCCTCCTTTTCACTTGCTCTGAATTAAAGTGTCACTTTTCCCAGCAAGAAGCTGCAGATGGAAGCACAAGCACAAAGCCTGGAAGGAAGGGAAGGACAAGGGGACATCCACGAGTCAGCTCCCAGTGCTTGCCTGGACCCCAGATCATACCGCCTCTTGTCACTCCTCCCTACTTACAAACTAAACAAAGAGATGATTCCCTGCATCTGGGGGATTTTTAAAAGCTGAGGGTCAGCGGGATGGCTCAATGGTCTAAAAGCGCCTGCTTGAGGAAGCTTGGGCAGCTTCAGGGACCACGGTTCGATCCCCGGCACCACATGCTGCGCCAGCCCTGCCCTCGGGGCGGGCTGAGCCCGCCATAAAAGATGAGTGAATAAACAAAGGTTCTGAAACAAGAAAAAAATAATAAATAAAATAAAAATTCTTTAAAAAAAAAAAAAAAAAAAAAAAGCTGAGGGTATCTGGCCCAGCTGGTGCAGGAAAATATTTGACAACAGCAGTTGGACCTGTAAATGTCTTTCTTGGTGTTCCCAGGCTAGGCAATTAGCCCAGCTGTGCAGCCCAAGCCCACCTGGAATGCTTTCGAGAGAACTAGCTGGGGAGCAGGCTGCTGCTCTGATTTCAGCAGTCCCTTGCCAGAGAGCTCCGGGCCCCTGCTCTTCTTCCTTCCAGCTTGATCTCAGACCATAAAAGCCAATTGCCTCCCTGAGGCATTTAATAACTGACAAATTGCTGCTCTAGCAATGGTGAAGTGGCTACTGGGCCTCCCTTTGGCTGAAAATCCAGGAGCAAGAGAAAGGAAAGCTGCGCAGTGTAGTAGAAAGCAAGCGGGTTTAAATTCCCCAGCTCTGTCTCCTCACAGCTATGCAATTCTGCACATGTCAGCAAGCCTTTCAGGTCTCTGTTTCTTTTCCTGTAAGATGGGCTGTCACTTTGGTTGTCTTCAAGATGTAATCAGATAGCACAACAATGTATTTTTTAAACTGGAGTAGAACACGGAAAGCATACGATTTCCTGTCTTAAGTGTTTGCAAGCATGCATATCAGTGACATTAAGAGCGTTCACGGGGTCATTAGCACCTTGCATGGTCCAAGCATATTTCATCTTGCACAAGTGAGACTTTGTATTTATGAGACACTTAGTTCTCTTATGTCCCTCTCCCCAGACTCTAGCAACCTCTACTCTACCTCCTGTTTCTATGAATTTACTGATATGAATATCTCATGTCATAGACATTTTTTAAAATGTATTTAGTGCAAGATGTACAGGGTCTCACTACGCAGATCAGACTCGTAGTGATCTTTCTGTTTTCAGCTTCCCAAGTGCTGGGATTACAGGCACGGGCCATCATGCCCAGTCTCAGTTACCTTCTCAGAAAGCCCTGGGAGTGGGGCCAACAGGGCTCGAAGGGGATCATACCCTGGTCACTGTGTCTGCCTAAGCAGGCACTTTAATCTGCTGAGCTACCTGGCCAGCCCTCTCATAGTTTGTTTTGTTTTTTATCTTTGGTGTATTACTGGCTTATTTCACTTATAGTGTTGCCTATCAGAACTTCCTTTTTTTTTTTTTTTTTTTTTTGTACTTAGTACAGGGTCTCACTAAACAGGTCAGACTCATAGTAATCTTGTTTTCAGTTGGCCAAGTGCTGGTATTACAGACACACGACACCAGTCTCAGTCACTGTCTCAACAGGTCCTGGGGGTGGGGCCAGCACAACAGGCTGAGGATTGAACCCCAGACCCTGTATCTGCTTAAGCAGGTGCTTTACTCTGCTGAGCTCTCTGGTCAGCCCAGAACTTCCTTTCTTCTTAACTCAAATTGTATTCTACTAGATATAGATACCACATTTTGTTTCTACACAGTGCGTTATCTATTCTTCAGTGAGCGCTTGATTTACCTTTCCGTTTTAGCTATTATGGGCAACTCTGAAATGTACTCTGACTTCTAGAAGTTTATGTTCACAACTAAATACAAGACTCATTCGCTACTAGCTATCACAGCAGGTGAAAAGTGATGAGGAGTTAAAGAAGAATTAGGTAAATTACTATGAGGCAGAAGTCAGCTAATAGTGGCCCACTGGACAAATCCCGCAGGTTACCAATTTTCATAAATAAAGTTTTATTGGCACATGGTCATGCCCATTTGCTAATATAATAACTACAGCTGATTTTGTGTTGGTAGTTGCTGCAGAAACTATCAGATAAATTACTAACACCAATTATTTATTTTGCTGTACTAGGGATTGAACCGGGATCTTCATACTGAGGTACACCTCCAGCCCTATTTTGATTTTATTTTAAGAAGCTTTGCTGCTACACACATGAATGTATAAGTATCTCTTTGAGAGCCTTCAGTGTTTTTGAACATACCCCTCAAGTGAAACTGCATGATTCTATATATGGAAATTGTTTTTAGTTGTTTTTTGAGGAGCCAACATAGTGTTACATAGGAGCCTCACATTTCATACTCCCAAGACCAGAGCAAAGAGTTCTGATCTCTCCCTCAGGCTGCCCACCCTTCTTTTCTATTTTCATCTACATAGACAGTAGTCATCCTAGTGGATAGGAAGTGGTGCTCCGTTGTGGTTTTGATTGGCATATCCTCGTTAATTGGTGACTTGAACATTTTTCATGGGCTCGTGGACTGTATAGGACTTTTTTTTTCAATGCTTGGGGTTTATCAGCATTCAGACCTGACACTCAGAATCGCCAATACTGTAAGATCGGAATCCTAGCTCCAGCTGAGTTTTTCTTGCAGGCCTGAATGCCTGTCTGCTCCAGGGCTCAGAGCGATTTTGAAAGAAGCTGGTAATTTACTACAGTCTATTCTCTTAGGCTGTGGGAAGTTACTTTCCTTCTCTGGATTTTAACAAGGTGCTTTGAGGCCATATAAAATCAATTCAAAATTACTTTGTAGGTGGGAGAAAGAACATTTATCTGGGTTTGCACAGACCTGACTTTGTGTTCTACTTTGTCGTTTATTAGTTGTGTTGTTTTAACCAAGTCATTTGCCTGAGATGCTAGTATAAACGATGAGCATTAGTTAAATGGTGAATGTGTGATGTCTTGTTTATCAGTAAAATGATGAGCATTAGTTAAATGGTGAATGAATGATGTCTTGTTTATCAGTAAAATTATAGCTATTTGTTCAATGGTGCAACAAGTAACAGAATTATTTGCACACTGTTTTATGCTTTTGAAAATACTTTGGATGCAGTAGGCCCAAATAGATCACAACTTATATTTGCATATGGAAGAAATTCTAGCTCCGCCAGTCTATCCCCGGATCTTGGAGAAGCTGTATAACCCTTCCTCGTGTAAGCCTCAGTTACTCCATGGGAATAATAGACTGTGCTGCCTGACCTCAGAGATGGCCTGACTGATTCTTGATTCTCACATTGAACCTCATGTTCTTATGAGGTCCCATTGGCAATGAGTGGGTCTCACAATGTACAACCGCGGGAATGTTGCTGAAACGATAAACTTGACACATAGGACATTGCAGCCTTCATTTTGTTATCTCTTAGGTCACTCAGTCTTAGCCACCACCCCAAAGCACGCTCGGGCAGCTCTGTGGAAAGAGGTCTACCTGGTTAGGACTTGAACTTGCCCACCATGCAAACCAGATACTTTGGAAAAGGAACCTGCAGCCCTGTCAGAACTCAGATGACTGTAATTTAATCATACAGATCAAATTAGAGTCACTCCATGAAGTCATGCCCAATTTTCTGACCAACGCACAAACTATGAGAAGGTAGTACATATTCACTGCAACTTTTAAGACTCTAAAATTTTAGATAATTTGTTACTCATCAATAAATACCCCATAGCTTCAGCTCACAGGGCTATTGTGATGTTAAAATACATCCAAATGTTCTGCTTTGCAGAGTGCCTGACCTGGAGGAGCAACTCAAGATCTATTGCCTGTCATCTCCACAGTGGGCCATCAGTAGAGTTTGGGCTACTTATTTGTTTTTGCTCTATGCTCTGATTCAAAGTCCCAGGAAAATGTGTATGCAAACAATATGCACTGGAAGAGGTATCAATGAATATGACTTATAGCATATTTGAGGCAGGCCCTCAGTTTTTTAAATAACCAAGCTAAATAGGATGGATATGAGGCAAATAAAAATATGAAGGGCTAAAGATTCCTTCTAGAATTGCAAAGCTTTAAGTAAGGCCAACAACAGGATCTGTGAAATCACAAGTGAAAATAAAACATGAAACCAGAACATTCAGATTGTCATGTAAGGGCTGGGGAGATAGCTCAGTAGAATAAGCACTTGCTTGGCAAGTGCAAGGTCCTGAGTTCAATCCCCAGTACCGCCACCACCAAAAAAAAAAAAAAAAAAAAATTGTCATATAAACAGACATACTCTTATGATTTGCTACATCTCATAGTCTATAAATGCCTTAGAAAACCGTCATTTTAATGCTAATAACCCGTGTGGCATGACTATCCTTGTGGCCATTTTGTAGATGGACCAACAGAAGCTCAGAAGACTGAGATAACTGTTGGGGGCAGAGTCATGCAGTGCTACATCTAGATTTCAGAGCCAGGCCTTCAGTCCTCTAAGCTGGACTGAGCTCAGAGAGCACCTCACAGTGCTAGGCATTCTGGGGGCAGTGGCACACACTTGTAGTCCTAGCACTAGAAAGACTGAGGCAGGAGACCAGCCCTGGCTACACAAGCAAGTTCAAGGCCACCTAGCAGTATATCATGAGAGCTTGTCACAAATGAACAAAATCGTGATGCCAGGCTTTGGCCTCTTCTTTTCTCTTGGTTTCGATTTTTATAAAATACAGCATTTGGAAAAGTCTAGGGACCACGTCTTCAGAAACTTAATGCACAGGCCATTTCTTTAAGTGAGAGAGGCCAGCCAAATGCAGGGCTCTTGGTAAACTGGAGGATTTCCTCTTTGGATTAAGGAATGAGTGCCAAGATTGACTTTTCTTTTCCCCTAGCAAAGGCAAATGGCATCCTATGTGTGATGATATACAGGAAGTGACAGTGGACATCAGAGTCAGGGAGGCAATGGGGACAAGAGAGGGCTGTCACATGTTATAGGTTGATGTCTTTTCCTGAGACAGAATCTTTTGCTTAGCTAAGTCAGGTGTTGGGGTAAAAGAACCCAAACCTGCAGGGCTGTTAGATCATCTATTTTGTCAAAGAGAAGCTCCAACCTGCATTGTATATCAATTCTCCTCTAGCATAAGAGCTGGCTTACAGAGAATAATGATAACAACAACAAAACCAGTAATGTTTGAATCAAATCACATATCTGCAGGTCAGATTCAACCCACAAGCCAGCATCCGGCGATCCCTGGACTGGCTAATGTGCAGAGTTCCTTCCGGCTCAAAGGCTGGTTGTCGCTATCAGTACTCAGCATGCACCGTGTTTGTTTACACGGGATACTGGGCAGACTCATAAATATTTCACAGTAGCTTTCATGTGTGGATGTGCGCTGTGTCCTCAAACAGATTCCAGGCTCGCTGAGGGAAGGGACCACGTCCCTGGTTTGCAGTGGGTCTCTGATTTGGATTCTAGTAGTTTGTGGAGCAGCCTCTCAGGGTGATGGTTCACCCTGGCTAGGGCAGACAGTCAGATGGAGGAGTTCTCCTCAGGCAGAGACCAGGGAGAGCTGGGAGCCTCCCCTGACTTGGGGGCCTGAGCTCTGGGACCTGGCAAGGGCAGCTTCCATCACTCTGGGTGTTCTGGGGAAGCGAGGCGAGGGAATCAAGGTTAATGACTTCCACTTATATCTTGTCTGCCAGATTTATAAATGAGGTCTCTGCTTCCTTTGGGAATCCTGCTTGATGCTGGGAAGATATCACTGTTCTTTTTTTCAGAAGACAGGGACTTGCTTTCTCCAAATCTTCCCAAATGAGCAGGCAGATTTCTCTGGGTGTTCTTTCTGTGGCATTCCCAGGTGATCACCTCTGTAGCTTTTGTGGATATACTGCACAAGTTCCAAAGCTGACCTCCTTGGGTTCAAATCCCACTCACAAAGAGGTAAACCTGGTATTGTAAGCCCCTCTGTCTTATTATTTGACATGTTTTTGGATCACCCTATGCCCACAATGATGAGCAGAAAATAAAGACAACAACAAAGTAATGTCTGTATCAGTGGGAGAAGAGGAATGACACTTGAGTCTTCCTGCCTTGGGGACCCCTCTCATTCCCCTTAGAGCTCATTGCTTCCCTAGGATGCTTCAGTGTCTCCCTAGATCAAAGAAAGGGTGATAGGAGGTGGCCCTAGAGGTCACTGTATCCTTAACCCCTCAGTACCTGCACTTGACCTCCACACAGTAACATGCCCAACACATACACACTTCTTCCCTCTCTCCAGAACTATGTCCCCTGAAACACAACAGGACACAAAGAAAAGGAAAAGAGAAAGGTATGCAGTAGACAACTTACAGCAGCAGAATGAGCTGCAGAGTAAGGACCTTCAGGCAGGAAGAAGAGAAGGAGCAAAAGTCCAGAGGCAGGACCACATACAGAGCATGCACAGAATGGACGTATCAGTGGCCTGAGATGTGGAAGAAGGAACATGAGGAGACCAGAACTCAATGAGGCTGGGGTTTGACTGGGTGATGATTTAATTCCATGTTCCTGTGTAAGGAATCTGTCAAGGAGAAGGGATTTGGCACTTTCTTTGGCACTTGGTTCATATCCAAGTAAACCCAATGAAATTTCTTTTCAAATAGAGACACTCTTTAATAACTGCACCTATGTATGTTCAATGGTCTGCCAAATAAAAATATGAATCAACTTTAGTTTTTGACAGCTCTGACCACGAACAAATCAAATTCCAAAATTAGAATTTTGAAAATGTCTTGAAAAATGGTACTGAAGAGCCAACCCCTAAAATGTTTCCTTCATAAGGTTTGCCCGGTATATGTCTCCCCCAAAAGAGTTTAGTGCTGGGGGAAAAATAAGGTCAGGAAATTTTGCCACCTCTAATTCCTCTCACAGACAATTATGAGAGTGATTAACACATTGGAGGCTCTGAGAAGTCCCTTGGGAAAGACACCCATTGAACTTTGTGGAATTCAGTGTCCTTGAACTTTGACCAAAGAAATACTTCCTTGATTAACCCTAAAATACCCCACTGTGACTGAGTCAGATCTTGTTCCTACTTGGAGTGGATGGAAGTTTTCACGTCTGCACTTTATTCCTATTAGTTAAGCCAGATAAGCAGTAAAGACAAGGAGTGCAGGACCAGCAGTGCTTCTCTTCTTCGTTGCTTCTTTCTAGAGACGGTGTCTTGGACACCTTGTGTGATCTCCCCGACATGCCTTTCTAGGTTGTTCTACACTCAGGAATTATCTTTCTTCTATCTGTATTCTCCTTCCAGCCAAACCTTATGATTCTGAGTGCTCCAGATTCCCTGCGATCAGGTTCCATAAGGTAACGAAAACTCTAGGACATAGTAAGATAAAATTGCTCATGCATGTCTGTGGATACACGAGGGGTGCCGGTTGTGATATGCATCATTCTGTATCTAGAATCTCCCATATGCTATGACTTCTCCTTTGCCAGTTCCTTCTGGCCTCCCCTTCCCTTTTTATCCAAACAACTTGTGCAGCAGGTATAATTCCAGGCTAGGAACCTGCCCTGTGGCATGAGACAGAATAGGGTTTGAACCTTAATCCATTAGGCACCAGCTCTGGGTCCACACTTAAGCCCTCTGAGCCTCATCTTCTTAATTCATTAACTAGAGGTGGTAATAACTACCCCATTAGGGCTATCGTGACAAGTGGAGCGAAGACAATGTGCTTGGCTTAATACACCATAAATTTTAAGAATTTTTATACTTATTTATTTATTGTATTTTAGGCAAGGGTCTACAGGGTGTTCAGGGTCTCACTACTAGATCAGACTCATAGTGAGCCCCCTGTTTACAGCTTCCCAAGAGCTGGGATTACAGATGTGCGCCACCATACCCAGTCCAAGACTGTTGGAGACCATAGAGTCTAAACTTCACACATCTCAACTAGGGCAGTTGGGACCCATATATGTCTTGACTATGGTTTGACAAATATTACAAAGAGGGAAGGCAAAGAACACACTAAAACCATGGTCTCTTAATGCAGGCTGATACTGTGTATTAACACGTCTGCATTTTTTAAAGTTTTTTTTTTTTTTTTTTTGTGCAGTGTCTCACTATGCAGCCCAGACTCATAGTGATTCTCCTGATTTCTTCCTCCCTAGTTCTGGGATTACAGGTGTGCACCACCATGCCCGGACTCCATTGCCAGCTCAGCGAGCCTGAGGGCAGGGCCGGTGTGGCATGTGATGCCAGGGATCAAACCCTGGCTCCGATGTTTACATAAGCAAGTGCCTAGTCCACTGAGGTATACCTCAGGCCCTCACATCTGCATTTTGTATCTCAGGGTTGGTCGAGTTTTCTAGGGAACCAAAATCAAGGCAAAGCAAACATAAAAGATTTATTGAGTAGTAACACTTGAGAAAGTAACGGAAGGAACCTATCAGGTGGAGGAGCCAGTAGCCTATAGTACTCATAATCTCTATTTCTGTGAATTTGACTATCTTAAGTGTCATATACCTATAAAATCATGCAATACCCATCTTTCTACCACTGACTGATTTCATTCTGCCTTAAGTCTCTGGGGCCAGGGGAAGGATGAAAAGGACAGTTGTTTAGTTGTTATAAAGACCCAGTTCATTTGCTAGAGTTTGCTGTTTAGGTGATGCAAGCTTTAAATAAACTTGAGGCTTATTTAGATAAATGGGTGCAACTATAGATCATAGTCATAAGTGAAATAAATTAGAGCCACATGTGCAAACATCATATTGTTTTGCTAATGTAAGAACCTGAAAGTGTACGTAAAATCTAAAAGGTGCGACAGATACTGTGAAAGAGAAAGAAACTGTTCAAAGGGAAGGAATAACTGGGATGAGGGAAAGGACCAAAGAAAGAAAGAAGGAAAGGAAAAGATACATTTATGTACACATACAGGAGAGCTTGGATAATGTTACTGCTGATTTTTGCTAAAGGAGAAGTTAATACTTAAATTTTTTTTCTTCTTTTTAATTTGTTATAACTTCTTTTATTTTGCATGCTTATCTCTGGTCATCAAAACAACTAGTTGAAGACAATACTACATAATATAACAACTGTTGTTGAATTCCTACTATTTTGTTCAGTGAAATTCTGTATCTTTTCAAAAATATTTTGTGTTCCATTTAAAAAATTAAAAAAATTGATGTAATTGTGGTAGTGAAGTGATGAGTACGTCTGGTGCCGTGATTGTGGTCATGGTTTCATGGAGTACACATATATTTGAGTGTATCGAATTATATCCATTAAGAAGATGTAGGGTTTGTTTTTTTCTGCATCAGTGATATGTCAGTAATGTTGTTTCTGAAGAAAAGAAAAATGTCCCCTGGGTAGAAATGGCTGAATGCATTTGTACTTCTCTCCTTTTTTATATACACTTCTAATATTTAGCCTTTAGCTGGACCCATTCCCCAAAGCACGGTGTTGGCTCAGAAGCCGCAGGTGTTGTGATGGAGGCAGGCCAAGTGACTATCAACAAATCAATCAATAAGGAAAATCTGGTATATAAACACAGTAGAATACTACACAGTCTTTAAAAGAAGAGAAGTCCATCTTTAATACAACATGGGTGGAATGGAAGAATATTGTGATAAGTAAATAGACCAGGCATAAAAGGAAAAATTATTGTATGATCTCATAGAAACATGGAATTTAAGGCCATTGATCTCATAGAACCAGAGTACAACAGTGGCTATTAGAAGCTTGGTGGGCAGGGGAGATAGCCCAGTGGAATAAGTGCCAGCCTGGCAAGTGCAAAGTCCTGGGAGGAGATAGTTCAGTAGAATAAGCACCTGCCTGACAAGTGAAAGGTCCTGAGTTCAATCTCCAGTACTGGAAAAAAAAAAAAAAAAAAAAAAAAGGAGGGTTGGTGAACAGGAAGATGTTGGTAAGGGATATTGAGAACATTTCAGTTAGAGAGGAGGGATGAGCCTTAATAATCTATTGTACTGTGTGGAGGCTGAAGTCAGTGATAACCTATTCCAAATTTCAAATTGCTATAACTGACTTCTAAAAAATTTCTTACCATCAAAATGTTGATGAGATTATGGAGATGCTCATTAGCTGGATCAAATCTTTTTACAATGTATACACAGATCAAATATTGTATACTTTATGCAATTATTGCTTGCCAATTAAAAGCTGAAGGAGTTGGTTCTGGAAACCCACAAGCTAGCCAAAACACAGCTAGATAGCAAACCTTTCCTTGAAGACAGAGTGCAGCTGTAGATTTCAGGTTATGTCTACTACAATTCCCAAATAAAAAACAGTATTTTTTTCTAGGTGTATAAATAATCTATACCCATTATAAAAATTTGAACAGCATAAAAATAAATGGAGAAAGGTAAAAGTCACCTATAAGTGCTAGCATTTTACAAAACATCCTCTTGTATATTTCCTATGCATATATATGTACATACATGGACATTTTATGTAAATGCTACATTATAATGCAGCTTTTATAGCTGATTTTAAAATCTCATCAGTTTTACTCTTTGTAAAACTTCCTAACACCTCTCCACTTCACCATGCCCTTACCCCAAGTAACTGTATCAATAGTCTAGTTCATGACTTCCTTATATTTTATAGGCCCATGAGACTTTAAAGTGCTTTTATGTAATGGAATATTTTACCATTCTTACAAAAAACATTTTGTCAGGTAGCAAATGCAAGCTTTACTTCCTCATTTTCACAGGATAAAGCTAAAAGTCAAAGAGATTAGGTGATGGATCAAGAAACTCTTTCAAAGAGAATAGGTGATGGATCAAGAAACTCTTTCAACTCATGGGTGACAGAAACCAGAATTCAGAGCCCTGTATTTCTCATCCAGTACACTTCCCTTTAAAGCTTGTGTTCCTAATGCTTACCAGATCTTCTCTCTGTGACTAGTAGAGACTGGTGGTATCATCTAGTGACCTTCCCAACCTAGAAAGTAATCAAATTGATCTCTGAGAGCCATTCATCAAAGTCAGAGCTAAGCAAATTCTTGTACTACAAGAGGAGTCTCCTGAGTTGTTTCCAAGATTTAGCTATGACAAATTGTGCAGCTATACACACGGGTGCCCACATATTGCTGTGGTGTGATGATCTCACTTCTTTTGGAAAAATACCTGGGAGGGGAATAGCAGGCTTGAATGGGACCTCCAACCCTAGTTTTTTGAGAAATTTCTATATTTATTTCCATAATGGTTGTACCAGCGGCATTCAATCCATGGAAGAAATAAAGGAGAGTCCTGCTCCAGTGCCACCCAAGCCAATGCAATGTTATCTGCAAGCCATCATCTGTTATGAGACAAGAAATCCAGCAAGTCCTTTCTTGTGTTTGTGTTACCATCCTACCCTCTGAGCAGTAGCATTCAGATGATATGTACAGATCTAAATTGGTACTTTGTTCCAGGCTTCCATGGAACTTCAAATACTGGGTTTATTAAAAGAAAAAGGAGACATAATATACAATATTACTAATATTGTCATATTTCTAAAAGTGGTGTACAGATTCAACACAACACCGATTGAAATACCATGAGTATGCCACACAAATGTAGAAAAAGCATTTCTCAAATTCATGAGGAATATGAATAGCAGGAGCAGAGACAATCCTGGGCAGCAAAGGAAAGGCAGGAGGCATCACAATCCGTGACTTGAAATTATACAATGAAACTGCTGTGATAAAATCAGCATGGTATTGGAAGAACACAAACCTGAGGATCAATGGAACAGATTATAAGATGAAGAAACCATCTCCAAAATACTCAAGCACCTTATCTTCAACAAAGGGACTAAACAGCTTCACTGGAAGAAAGCTAGCCTCTTTAATAAATGATGCTAGAGAAACTAGCTTTCCACATACAAACACAACATTTAGACTCATGTCTCTTACTATGCACTAAACTAAAATCCATTGAATCAAAGACCTAAATAGTAAAACAGAAAGACTAAATGTACTGGAAGATAGAATAAGTAGAACTCTTAAAGACATGGGTGTAGGCGAAGACTTTATGAACAAAACTCAATCCACAGGGGAGTACTACAAACAATTAGCAAATGGGATCTCATCTTATTGAAAAGCTTTGGCATAGCCAAAGAAAACATCAAAAGAGTGAAGAAATAACCCACTGAATGGAAAAAAAAAGTTTTTCCAGGTAGTCCTTAATCAAGGGACTAATATCTGGAATACATATAGGAAAATCAGAACTCCCAAACTGAAGAACAAAGAAGACACAATCCAAAAATGGGTATCTAAATGAGTACATGTTTCAAAGCAACAAGTAGAAATGGCAAACAAATACAAGAAAAAAAAAGTTCAAGACCGTTGGTCATTTGAAAGATTCCAACTGAAACAATGCCGAAATTCCATCTCATTCCAGAAGGAATGGTATTTGTCAAGAAATCAACCCCTCATAAATCCTGACAGGGATGTGGAGCAAAAAGATCCCTCTTCACTGTTGGTGGAAGTGCAGATTGGTGTAACTACTGTGGAAATCAATGTTCAGAGTTCTCAAAAACCTAAACTAGGGGTTTCATTTGATGTAGCTATTCCCTGTCTTGGCATCTTCCCCAAAGAATTGAAAACATTGTGCCATAGCAACGTGTGCACACCCATCTTGACAGCAGCACAGTGTGTAAGAGTTAAGTCCTGGAAACAATTCACATACCCATCCGTTGATGAATGGATAAAGAAGATGTGATAAAGGAGGATTAGCTTGAAGCATTTCTTTAAATGGATGCACCTTGAAACCATGTCTTTAGATGAAATAAATCAGACACACATGTATAAATACTACATTGTTTCTCTGGTGTGAGAAATTGAAAGTGTAAATAAGGACCAACGTGGATAATAGATGTTATGAAACAGGAAGAAATTGTTCAAATGAAAAGGGAAATGGGGGCAGGAAGAAAAAGACAAACAAAATATGAGAAAAGAAGGAAACACCCATATAGCTTAGTGGACTAAACACCTGCTTAGGCAGAGTTCAGCAGCCGGGATTTGAGACCCAGTGTACTATGCTGGCCCTGCCCCCAGGGTGCACTGAGACAGCAATGGAGACTGGACGTGGTGGTGCTCACTTGTAATCCCAGTGCTTTGGGAAGCTGAAAACAGGAGAATCAATACAAGTCGGATCTATGTAGTGAGACCCTGTAGACCCTGTACACTCTGTAGACCCTGTCCTAAATTCATAAAAAAGAGAAGGAAACACAGCTTTTGTAAATGAGGAGGGGAAGGGGGGCTGAAGAGAGGGTAGAACGATGGCTAAAAAAGAATCAAGTTATATTCTGTACAGGTACAAAGTTTCTATGATGAGTGTGATCATTTGCATACCTAAAGACATACCAGCAAAAATCATTGTCTTTAAAAAAATAGGAAGCAGGTAGTACAATCTTTTTCAAATGGGAAGAAGATCAGGAGATGGAGGGAGGGGGAGAAGGGGGAATGAAAGGTGTTTTGTGAAAGGAATTCAAATGTGCTATGCATAAGTACCAACCCCATACAGTAATGTAAACATTATACCCTGCATACATGTACTAATAAGAATAAAATTTGGAGGGCCAGGGAGACAGCTCAGTGGAATAAGTGCTTGCCTGGCAAGTGCAAGGTCCTGAGTTCAGTCCCTGGTACTGCAAAATAAATAAATGAATAAATAATAAAATTTGAATAATTAAAGTGCTTACTACTATATATGACATAGTCTTTGACAAATATCTCCTACTAGCAGTAATTCCTTATCATTAGCAGTAATTAACAATACTATTATGGCTATAGTACTAATATTATAAATTCAAATCCTCCCAAAACTTCTGGGGTCATAGCAGGATTGGTGCCATCCTATCCTGGGATATTAGCACCGCTACCTATGCACACTAATACCTGTACTCCTGTGTCTCCATTGTATCCTCTCTTAGCCTAAAATAGCAAATGTTTTAGTCAATATTTCACAAAATTAAAAAAATAATAAGCGTTTCACATTTTAATATTTGTCCTTATAAAACAGGATTGGTGATTGGATAGATTTGGGAAACACTTGGTTAAACCAAAACGAAGTGAAATTAACTTCTTTCCTTCGCGACTTGTTGGAACCTTTTACATTGCAATAGGATTTGTGTCTCTCTAAGAGGAAGACAAAACGTTGTATTACTGATGATTTTGTAAATGGCAGAAGCCTGGCTGAATTTAGCTTACTGAAAAAGAGAATTCACTGGTTCGTGAAACTCTAAGTTGTAGGATCTTGTGCATTTCAGGTTACACAGACCCGAGAGTTTCAATTGTACCGTCTGACTCCCCACCACTTCTCATGCTCTCCCCTCAGCCCCTCTCCTCTCTCCGTTGCTCTTCTCCCCTCTTCTTTCTGCCTTGCTCTTTCCTCAGAGATTGGAATATATTTTCTCTATTTGACTTTATTATTAGACCTTTGCATTTAGCAGCAATATTACTCCATGGGATTTCAAACTTACAATCTATGGTACAGAGAAAGATCTTTTCCCCCAGTTTATCTCTCTTTTGTCATGCAGCTATGCTTGGTGCAACCTCTGTAACTAGAATACGGAGTGGGGTCATTAGCCAGGCGAAAAACAACCTGAGTAGGGAGGAGCTGAGACTAGCTATGCATCCATTCCAAATACTTAGCATTCCTTCTTACTGGACAAGTGCTCTCTACAAGTGCTGATGTTGCACAGTGTTCCAGCACAGAAAAGAAGAAATCATTACTTCAAGCTCTCATTTTCGCCCATATCTATTACTGTTGTAGAAGTCTGGGTGCTATGGTGCTCTAGACATGAAGAGTGTCTTGCACATGTTTGCATCCTGGGAAGCAAAGCTCTTTAGGGTGGCAGTGGAGCAGCAGGCACTGTCCTAGGTTGTAGCAGGCAAAAGGATGAACTGCCACAGGAGCACGGAGGAGAGGCTGCGTGGGTTGATCTGCCTCAGTGGTGAGCAGAAGCATTTCATAAAGCAAGGAGACGTTTGAGTTGAGGTTGTGATGAGGCCAGATGTGAGAAGGTCAGGTTATTCTTGGTTGTTTAGAAGTGAATGATGGTTGTGTGATTCTGTTGTAGTCCCAGAAGTCAGCCAAAAGGTGGAGTCGAAGACCCCTTCCATGCCACACGTTTGGAACCTTAATTGGGTGTCTGACTCTCCACTCTGAAGTGTTCCCTTCCCCTAATAGTCACCTGAGTGACTTCCCTCCAGGTCATGGGTAGAAAGCTCGAATTCTATGGAAGGAAGTGATGCAGTCCATAAGTACAGTCTTTGGAGCACTGCCACACCTTGACGTTCCCATCGAATTGGCCAGTTTAGGGGTTAGATGTCAAAATCTGTCCACCCAAGTCTATTTCTTTTTCATGCAGTAGTAATGACTGAACTCAGGGCCTTCACATTGACCTACGTCTCTTCCTTTATATTTTATTTTGAGGCAAAATCTCATTAAAGTAATAAGTTACCCAGACCGGGCTCAAACTAACAATCCTCTCACCCAGCTCCTCCCTGTGCTGTGAGTACAGGTTTGGGCCACCACTCTTGACCTTCCCACTTGTGTCAAGCTTCAATCTTCTCTCCAGACCTGCACGACTTGCCTCTTCACCCCTAGCTTATGTTTCCACCCCAATCTATTCTGCACATGGCAGAGGATCTGTCTTCTGTCTTTATCTGCAGAACAAAGTATATTACCTGCAAAAAAATTAAAAGATTCATAGTTCCTCAAGGGAAGCCACGCACCCTTGAAATTTTGAATACTGATCACCACTCCTGTCTCATATCTTAGCACAAATTTGTCCTCCACAAACGCTGGATGGCTCCTCCACATATGTCATTTTTCTTTCATGGTCAGTGTGTGTGTGTGTGTGTGTGTGTGTGTGTGAAAGAAAGAGAGAAAGAGAGAGAGAGAGGGAGGGAGGAAGGGAGGGAGGGAGGGAGAGAGAGAGTTGTTCTATCGACATACTTGACACTGGGCAATGTATAAAGAACAGAAAGTTATTTCACGAAGCTGAGAACTTCAGGATCAAGGTCTTAACTTTCTTGTGAGGGCTCTCTTTCTATAGCTCCACATTACAGAAGATGGGAGGACAAGCAAGGGTAAACTCCTTCTCCTGGGCTCTTAGATGTGTGTGTGTGTGTGTGTGTGTGTGTGTGTGTGTGTGTGTGTGTGTGTGTGTGTTCACATGAGCTACACTGAGGATGGAACCCAGGGACTTCCACATTGTAAAGCATCGGCTTTACCACTGAACCACACTCCAACCCATTAAGCCTCCTGTAAAATCACCAAATCCTTGGACCAGAGATATGGCCCAGTGGCCTAAGTGCCTCCCTAGCAAGCACAAAGTCCCAAGTTCCATTCCTGGTACCAAAAAATAAAAATAAAAATAAATCACCAAATCTTACACCTAGAGAGCCCTTGTGACCTTATAACTTCCCCTTTATCCCTTACTGTTATCATATTGGTTGTTAAATTTCAACACATAAATTGAAACTTAAGCCTGTATGGTCCATCCAAGAGATGGAGTTGAAGATTCCTTCATATAAATATGAATTAAATTGGATTTCTGACTCTTTTCTCTGAAATGTTCACTTTGCTTAATATGAAAAATGTGACAATTTCTTGAGTATTTTGGGAAAATCCTACTCAGCGGAAGCATCTTCACTACTTCTATGTTAGTTACCCTGGAGACTCCTGTGCACCTCTGTCACACTGTGATCAGCTTGATGCTGGGTGTTAATTACCTCAGGAGCGCAGGAGCCATGACTCTCTTTCTCTCACACCTCAAATACAATGCATGTGCAAATCTTTGCAGCTTCATTTTAAAAATATGCTCCGAATCCAATCATGTGTCATTGCTACCCCATATTACCTCAGTGCCACTTCCATTGCAAAGACCTTTTCACGGGTCTGCCTTGATTCTGTCCTGAATGCCGTTCAATCAGTTGCCGCGATTGTAGGCAGAATCACCCTTTAAAAATGCAGTTCACTTCTTGTCTGCCTTCTGTTTCAAGCCTCAAATTTGGGCTCTATTTACTTGGAAAAGATTGAAGTGCCTACTGTGGCCTGGAGGCCCTTTGTGATCAGGCCCCCTACTCTGGCCTGACGTCACCCTCTGCTATTCTCCTCTCAGCTGAAACAGTGCCAGGCCCAGTGGCCTCCTTGTGGTTCTCCAGGCTCACAGAGCAGGCATTCACGTTCCTCCTCTATTCAGCAAGGAACCTTGTTCATCTGCCCCTCTAGATCTTTCCTTGAATTGCACTCCATGAGCCAGATCTTCACTGGCAGCCTACTTAACACATCACTCTTTTCTTTCACATCACCTATCCTTTCTTATTCTTTCATGTTTGGGCCACACACGACACCTTTTCCTTTGTTTATTGTATATCTGTCTGTGTCCCTTTTTATTTCTCTACCACCTGATGATTAGCTCCCCCTAAAGGCAAAAATTTTGAGTTTTATTTAATGATATATTTTCAGTGCTCTCTTCGCATGTAATAGATGTCTAATAAATATTTACTGAACAAATGCACAAATGGCTAGCTAAATTATTTGAATACCAACTGCCTAGCATGTCGTGGACACTCAATGTAACTTATGCAGTGAATTAATCAAGTAAAATCTTCAAATGTGTCTAAATGCCTGATTCCTTGTTTCTGGATTCCCTCTGTAAGTTTCCAATTCTCCAGTTTCACAATCAATTTTCCATGGAGGTATTTTATTTGCAAGTCTACTGTGTCTTTTCCAGTAGGAAGAAGAGTCAGTGAGTATGTGGCAATGAGGAATAATATTCCAACTGACAAAGCCCAGTTCCTTTTAAGACATTCTGTCAATCTTGGTGACATATAACTAGAAAATTACACACTTCTTTATTACGGTTTTCCAAAATATCATTCTGGGCACTCGTCTGTATGCAAAACTAGCTATATTCTTTGTATTTTGGGGTCTTAAAGGGCCGTGTGGAGTGAAACTGATAGTGAAATGGTCAACTCAATGTATACATGGGGCATATTTGACAGTAGATAGATTTCCATACACATGGACACGTAAAATACATCTCTATACAACCTCCATGAGGCTCATGGAAAATGTAGTATTAAAGAAAGCAACATGAATGTAATTTAATAGTTGTAATAAGCATTTATATACATCATTACATTTGGGCTCTGTGACTCTCCTGTTATGGGAATATTGTTATTGCCATTGCAGTTGTCCATTTAAGTGTCCCAAATTCTGGGTTACACTTTCTGTAAGGCAGTTAAGAGACCTGCTAACTTGCCAGTGACTTCCAAGGTCCCCCTGTGGGAAAAGCAAAACACTACAGCTTCAAATACAATGTGAGCTGAAGTGAATATAGAGGACACCAGAGCAAAACTTTTAAGACATAATACAAGGTTTTGCCATTATCCTCTTCTCCTTGGCATAAAACTAGGATAGCAAGTGAGTGGTATTTCATCCTGGGCCTAAGAATGCAAGTCTGCATGCAACAGGGACTCAGAACAATAGCTGAGAGCTGACCAATACCCAAAATGTAATATAAATGAGGAAGCTTTGATGGGAGGGGATATTTGTTAGTTGGCACAATTAGCTTATGCTGACTAATGCACCCATTTTACGGAGAAGAAACCTAAGGCTTAATGAGATAAATGAGTTTCTCAAGGATATTTTCCTAAAAAAAGAAGAAGAGTCAGTATTTAAACTCATGGTATCTTAGTCCCTAACCCACATTCATTCTACTAGATCATTCTGGTTTAAGAAAATGGCTTTCACTCTACTTAGAGCAATCTGAGGAACAGAGTGGTATCATACTCCAGGATGGAGTGTTTTCCACCACAAAAATCCCTTTCCTTTCTAAGCCCCTGCCAAGTCAGAAAAGAGGCCTGAATTTCACAGTTATTTAGGAAAACAGAGTTGGCTCAATATAGCTGTTTTCACAAACTGGTCTCTGGAAACCATCCCAGCCTAGGGCAAAATATGAAATTTAATCACAGTGGGAATTTAGCCAACCCCACAAAACCCCCATTGACTGCTCTTCTTGTTTCCTTTTAGGACTCAATTGCTTTGAAGAAGCCCTTGGAGGGGTCCAGAAGTGATCTAAGAAGAAAGGATCCAAATATTAGCTTGCTCAATCCTTTTGTTCTCTTAGACCTTGCCCTATGTCCTTCTGAAGACAAGAAGAACTGGAAACAAACATATATGCTACTTCTTCACTTGCAGCACAATTCAGAGCACAATATTTAACTCTTGGGAGCCATAATCTTGGCCATGTGTAACAGGCATACAAAGAAATAAATAGTCCATGTCACCCAGGCAACCTGCCTATTCAACCATAGTTCCAAGAATTCTGTGAGCAAATGCCTTTGGATACTTCTGCTACAGGATGAGGTTGGTTGATGAGCACATATGCTGCTCATGAGGTGGCAGAAGAGAATGCAGAAATGACCCTAGGAACTCACTGCCTTTCTTTATTTTTTTTTTCTTATTTTTTAAGGAGCACAAAATGGTAATAGAAAAAAAAAAAAAACAGCCTTAGGAAGAGACAAAATTTCACTAAACAAAGTAATAGGAATTCAACAATGGTTGCTGCATTGCATGATGTTACCTTTAAGTTAGTTGTTTACGTTACCGTATATAAATGTGCAAGATTGGTTTAAAGAGAAAATAAAGCAATAACAAAAGAGACACTCACAGTATCATGGCAAAGAAGCATAAGAAGAATTCAGTTCATTCTGAGGATGACTATTAATCCAGACTCTAAGCAGGGACATACAAAGGAAATCTTACCTAATTAACAAATCTTTGTCCAGAATGTAGGATACACAAGACACTTTTCTAAGTACTTGATAAACATTAACTGATTTAATTCAGACAACAACCACTGGAGGTACGAACTCTTTTTTCCCCTATATTACAGATGAAAAAATTGAGGCACATTGACACTATGTATATTAGTCAGCTTTTCACTGCTGGGATAAATGCCTAATACACCCAAGTTAAAGGGAAATATAGTTTCTTTTTAGCTCAAGGTTTCAGAGGTTATAGTCTACGATAAACTGGGCCTAGAGCAGAAACATCAGGATGTAAGAATGTGGTCAAGGAAAGGTGTTCAATTCGTGGCATTTGGAAAACAGAGACCAGGAGGAAAGATGAAGAGAAAAGGGCCAGGGGCCAGGTACAGACCCCAGCCACATGACTCCCTGGCTCTGAGAGACATATCCAGAAGTGTACTCTACTAATATCTTAGACATTTCCCAGGCCAATCAAGTTGATGATCAAGATGAGCCATAACACTGAGTAACTTGATTAAAACATAAGAGCTAGAAACAAGATTTAAGAATACAGCCTTGTAAATAAACCTAGTCCATCATCTTGTCTTAGAACGCCTAAGCTGAAGCCCTATACATTGGTGAATCCACTAGTGTCCCTGAAAGGCTGGACCCTTTACATTTTACTATATTACATCTTCCCACTATCATGTGCCTTTTTCTCCATTTTTCTTCAGTGAAATGCTTATGATGGCGTATGGCATCTTTGCTCAGTGTTAGAACTGGAGAGAATCACTTGAAGAGCCAGTTCCTAGCCCTGTCTTAAGCTTGTTCAGGATGCAAGAGCATGGTCAAGGACACTTGCTCAAGAACTGAACTTCAGTTCTCCCACATAAATGAATAACAAGAAAAGAAAATAAGTTGTAACTTTTTTTTTTTTGAAGAATCAGCAAGAAAAAATGTATCCAAAGCATATGGCGCAGAATAGCACACAGTGAGTACTCAGTAAATAGTGATTATTGTCCTACTGCTTTACTCTTTGTCCACAATCCATTCTACCCCTGCCAATAGCCACATTATATTTGTGATTTCACATGATCTCGCTCATTTCCTGAGTCAGGAATAGCCCTCCCTTGTTAACCTTCATTTAGAAAGCAATTTAAAACCCTGACATTAAAAATTAAAATATAAACAGCCCAGTGCCTGATTTAATGGACAATTAAAATTAAATTAACAGTTAGTAAGTGATGAGCTAATTTTGTTATTGTAACCACATTAGCTTCATGCTTGAAGGAGTATGAAAAGGGGGAAATAGGCCCCTTAAAATAAAAGAAAAGTACCGACAACAAAAAAATTTAAACTCATATATCATAGTCTTGACAGGCTCACCCTTTGAAGCCACTCACTCTGATATTCATGTAAAAATGTTTACATGCCAAAATAATGAGGATTAATGATCTGGTAGAAAGTAAAAGGATACTAAAATAATATTTGATTGCAAAATAAAGGGCAAACAGCTCGGTAAAAAGGCCTGGCCCATTTTACTACACACTGGTTTGCAGCTGGTGGAATAATGAAGGTTTTTCATACTTGTCTTCAAACATAGAAGTACAAATCAGATCTCAGGTCAGAAGTTCCTTTTTGGGATCCTTGGAAGAGTCACCCAGTTAAGTCAGGCAGTACCACAGAGAATGCTCCACAGACGGTTGGTCATGGAAGAACTGCACTTTCCCTGCCACAGATCTCAGCAAAGCTCCATAGTAATCCAGTGATCTTAGAACCTGAAAGGCTTAGCAGGAGGACAGGCTCTAGGTAGACTGTAAAGTGAGAACCTGCTTCAAGCCAGAAAGTCACAATGCAAGACTTTTTTCTAGATACCCTCTATTCTGTAAGTCTTCACACTACACCCACCCCTTCAATGCCCCAGAGCCTATTGCTCTTGTAATTTTATTATCATTGCATTTTGATGCATCTGTCCTTTCTGCTGGTCTACAAGGACTGTGAGTTCAGAGACTGTTTCTGTCTTGTTTAACATTAGTATACAGCATAGTAGGTGCCTCCCTGGTTATTCTCCTCATTGCTGGGACAAAATACCTGATGTCAAGCATTAAGGAGGAAAATGCTTATTTAGCTTCCAGTTTTTGTAGGTTGTAGTCCATGCTCGGTTATCTCCAAGTCATGGTGGCACCTGGCAGAGAATAACAGCTCATGACTGCAGAAAACAGCAAAAGGGCAAGAGCACAAAAGGAAAGCAGAAAGAGAAAGTCTCTTTTTCTCCCTTATATTGTATTCAGGCTACCCACTCCAGGGCAGGTGTAACACTCACACTCCTAACTCTGGCATTGGGTAACAGAGCAATCACATACTCTAGAAGCCTGCCTCATGACTGTATGATGTTTTGGTGATTCACCTAGATATAGACAATAACAATAACCCCTGGATCCCCAAAGACTGAAACACATCCCTTTATGCAAAGGTTTTTTTAGTCTTTCTTAAAGAATTGCCAAAGTCCTAACAGTTCCAGCATGGCTGAAAAGTCCAAGTTTCAAGTCTCCTCCTAGATATGAGATACACTTAGCCATGAGCTCCTATACAAATGAAAATGTAAACACTTCCAACATTCAATGGCAGAAGATAAACATTACCATTCTAAAAGGTACAAACAAGGAGATACAAAAGAATGTTACCAAAACAAGTTTAAAATCCAGCAGGACAAACATTAAGTCTTATAGTTCTATGTGGGGTATCTGAAGCAACTTATAATAAATTGTGAGCTCCAAAGGCCTAATGTGGCTCTGCACCTTTGGCATTTCTGGTGACTGTAGCTTCCATGGCTTCTCCCTTAGATTTTCTTTGTTCCCTCCTTGCAACTTTCTCAGATTATCCACATTCCTGGATTCCCCAAGTGTCTAAGGTCTCCAGTAAACCTTTGGCTTCTCATTCACAGCCTTTCATATTGCCCACTCAGGAACACACAGCCTTGGTGGGTTCCTCCCTAACCTCAGAACTCTTGCATTCTGCATGCAACTAAAACCAGCACCGTGTGGATGCTGCCAAAGTCTGCTTTGAGCTGGAGCAGTAGGCAAGCTTTCTTCTCTTTTGGCTATAGGGGTTGCGTGTCTGGATCACTGAGCACTCTGTACTTGATTCTGAGAAACAAATTTTCTGCAGCCACCACTCTGGAACCTGGCATGGCTGCTGTTATTTTGGAGCCTGATGTGGCCACCTCTATCGTTCTAGAACATGGGGCTCTGTAGGTTTCTCCTCAAAGCAAAGTGTTTCATTTTGAGGTGGCCAAGGGTGATTTGCTGATTCTTGGGATGCCCTTTGGCCATCTTTTATGTTCTCTTGCTCCTTCTCAGCAATCAAAATCCTTAGATCTGTCTTTTCAGTCTTCAGCTTTACTAAAGCTCCCTTTCTAGTCAAACTCAAATAAGTCATCTATCTTGGTTTTTTTTTTTTTTCCCCTCTTGATTGGCAACATAGATCTAGCTAAAAGTCCTCAATTATAGCCATGCTATTGCCTTAATATTCACCTCCTTCGAAATTTCTTCTGCCAGATTAATTAGTCAGCTTCCCTGAATCTCAGTCAGACAAATTGTCTGGACATGATCAAAACACAGACAGACTTTTTGCCAAGCCATACATCATTTGTAGTGCCACAGCCAGAGCAGCCCTTCTGCTCAGGAGAAACCTCCTGAACCTAGTCTTCAGCAGGATTTTTATTACCATTCTGGTCTTTTGAGCTCTGACCAAAATTTCCCATACAGAACATCTATGGCTTTCCAGCTGTACTGTTTCAGGCAATATATCTGAACCTTTCCAAAGCGTTCCCACAAGCCATTTCCAAAGGCTCCTGAACCACATGATCAAGTACAGTTATAGCAAGGACCTCAGTCCTCTGGTACCAAATTGTTTCCCTTACTTTTCTGTTGTTGCTTGGACAAAATATCTGACATCCAGAATTAAGGAAGGAAAGGTTCATTTATCTCAGAGTTTGTGAAAGTTGCAGTCCGTACTCAGCTGGCACCAAGGCAGAGTGGCACGTGACAGAATGTAATAGCTCTTGACTACAGAAAATATCAAAAACAGCAAGAACAAAAAGGGAGGATCAGCAGGAAGAGCAAGCCCCTTTCCCTCCCTTATACTGTATGCAGGCTGCTGGTCCCAGGGTGCATGTAGCACTCACATCCATAATCCCAGCATTGGACCATGGATCAATCAAAAAGTCTAGAAGCCCATGACTGCGTGAGATTTTCGAAGGACATATAGACACAAAGAATAGTTTTTTTTCGAATTGATTTAATGCAAGTAAGTTTAAATTTTAATCAATCTCAGATGTGAGAGAAGCAAGGTGCTACTCTTTCCAAGGCATCTGCCATTTGAATATGAGGATCAGAGACAGCAACGCCAAATCCAAAGAGATGTCCCAGGCATGGTATGGTTCCAGTCATCAGAAATGCCACAGGCTAGAGGATAGTGTTGAGAGGGTGCCTTCCAAGAACTCATCAAATCACAGCTTGTAGATGTCTGTCTGCTCTGATTACATGCTGGTCTGGCTTCAGTGAACAGAAACTGTCTTGGGAGCAAAGAACACCATTCATTTCTCACAACGTGTGAAGCAGCTGACAAAATGCTATCTGATTCTGACAAGATGGGGTTTCAACAAGCAGCCTTTTGCTCATAAGATCTTTGTCACTGTTGTTTGTGATCTCTACTGTTAAAGTCTCTGTTTTGGAGAGCAGGACATCCCTTGGTCTTTAGTATCTCAGGATCCAGTCTCCATATTTTTAATAAGAGCTGCTTCACTTCATTTCTGATTCCTTCTCCTTGAATATATGTATTCATATTAAAACTAAAAATCAAGGCACTTTACTTCCCCCATTCAGGGGTATATGACCACAAAGTAGCCAATAAGCCCTTTTCTTTTGTGGCTTTTATAACTCTTCAATGGAAAGGCATATGGAGGCAAAAGTATTTAACATCCATTCACACAGAGTGACACTTTATTAAAAGTGTTGTTCTGGGCACACTACCACAACATTTCTTTCTTCCTCAGATCTGAATTTGCCAGCCTTCTCACTGACTCTGTGACTCAGTATTCTTATAGTAAATTCATTTTCTGTTTAAATTAGCCTGAATCTGTTTCCATGGTTTACTATCCAAGATCTCTCGCTGATATTTTTCAAATTGGTGAGCAAGAGGTGAGACATCATCTGAGCTTCCAAACTCTCCCAATGACACCGGTAATTTATCACATTTATTAGATTGCCACTTCTAAGGGGAAGAACCTACATAGATTTATACTGAGTAGAAAAGGACAGTAGTGGAGAAAAATTAGCGTTCAACTGTGAGAGTGGCAAGTTTCTGTAATGTTGAGGAGCCAAAAGGAAAGATCAGCCAAGGGAAACCAATTTGTTAGCTACCTTGCTTGGCTCCATCTCCTGTAAAATAAAAGGTCCTAAGCCACTCTGAGCCTCAGGTAGAGAAGCAGGGACCCTGAATGACTGGCAGGATTGAAAAGACCTTTATCATACAATTTCTTCTTGAGTTCTACTTCTCCATCTCATTTGGAAGATGCCTCAGAGACTCAGCCACAGGATTTGTGTCTTATCACTGCACGTGGCCCAACATCAATCTATAGAAAGGAGGACTTGAGGATGCTCTAAAGACTCCATGTCTGCAAACTCATAGTTGTCCAGTGGTACACATGCATTAGTTCCTGAGACACAATATGCAATAACACCACTTAAACAAGTTTTACTTGTTTGTTTGTTTTGTTTTTGTATTTTAGGTAAGGGTCTACAGGGTGTTCAGGGTCTTGCTGCTAGATCAGACTCATAGTGATTCACCTGTCTACAGCCTCCCAATAGCTGAGATTACAGGCATGCACAACCATGCCCAGGCTGAACTGCCATCTCATCGCACCCCAAGGGAGAAGGTGGCATGGCAGGCCTGGGGATCGAATCCCCAGCCCCCTGTGCTTGCTTGCAGGGGCTTTAATCTGCTGAGCTATTTGGCTGGCCCAAGGAGGGTTTTGTTTGTTTGCTTTACTTTTACTTGCATTTATTTTGTGTTTAATTTATTCCCAGGTCATAAGTTTTTGTTTCTTCATTTCTTCTGGGATATCTGTTTCCTCTGTGCAGCTTCTTCCTCTGGTTTGGGACAAGATTTTCCTTTTCAATAAGAATTATCTCAATATGGCAGGGTGAGCTCATGGATGCGTTAATCTGACCCTGAGCTCTGTAAATTCAGTGGCTCATCGTGGGTGCTTTGTCCACCTGGATGTGTTCAACCACCAGAGAATTACATTTAAACTCTTCAAGCTCACCATTACTCTCTGCATTTTTAAGCGTGTGTAGCAAACATTCAGCACTCTTTTTGGGCAAACAACTCTGTACAGCCCCACCTTTTGACCTGGGCATACCTGCCAGCTCCATCATTGAAATGCTTGAATGGCCCCTTGGCATCTTTAATGTGACATTCTTCAGATTCTTGGTATTCTTGGTGGCCTTTCAGATATGCATACCCTTGTGCTCACTTCGGCAGCACATATACTAAAATGGATATGCATACCCTTGATGGCCTGGACAGTTTCTCAGGTGAACACAAATATTTGAGCCTATTGATTTGCATGATTTTGGGAGGTTTTCTGGGTCAAGAGCAGAGCAACCCATCTTCACAGGTTGTCTCAGGCTGCTTTCAAGGAGACATTTCATTTGGCTGGTGATTTCAGAGGTCTCAGTCCAGCCTCACTGGCTCCAAGGCAGGTGCATCATGGTGGAAGAACGTGGGGAGCAGAGATGCTCACTTTATGGTAGCCAGATAAGGGCAGTGATAGCAAGAGACAGGCCCCCAAAGGACACCCCCACACACTTCCATCCACACTCCATGTCTAATAGCATCTTCATGCTACAACCATGGATTAATTCACTGTTGGGTGTAGCACCCCAACAGTTCTGTACCCTCTCCTGGAATCCCTCGGTAAATCTAGTTTTCCATTAAGCCCTATGGTCACAATATTTTTTTAATTTTATTTTTAAATTTTTAAATACAAAATGGTGGCGGAAAAAACTCATAACATTAGAAACGATACAAGATTTCATTTAACAAAGTAATGGGATGCAACATGGTTTAAAAAACATTAGAAATGATACAGAATTTGACAATGTTGTTGAATTGAATAACATTATCTTCAAATTAGTTGTATAGATTACCAGATGTAAACATGAAAAATAGATTGAAAACTGCTCCTTTCAGTAGACCAGCAAAAATCAGCAGTACAATTATCCAATTATATTCTGTATATATAAATAAATATCTTTTTCCCTTCTTTCTTTTGTCCTTTACCTCATCCCAGTCTTTCCTACCCTTTGAATAGATTCATTCTCTTTCACAGTATCTATTATACCTTTCAGATTTTATTTACACTTTCAGGTTCTTACACTAGCGAGATAATATGATGTTTGCACATGTGGACCTAGTTTATTTTACTTCCCAGGGCAGTCTATTTGTATCCACGTTCCTTTAAAAGCCTGGAGTTTTTTTTTTTCTTTTTTATAGCTGAGTAATAGTCCATGGTGTAAAAATGCCACTTTTTAAAAAATCCATTCCTCAGCTATGGGCATTTGGACTGTTTCTAAGAGTTAGCTATGACAAACTGTGTTGCACTGAGAACCAAATCAAAAGTTGTGATACTGGTCTTCCACTTTTAGTTGATAGCACTCATGTGCCACAAACATGATATTTAGTGCTTGTTCTGTGTCAGATATGACACAGAGCCTACCATAATAAGAAGGAGCACAGAGGAAAAGAGTAATATGGTCTCACATTAGAGAGGCCATTCAGTGCTTGCCTCTAGACCGCAATCTAAGAAAATGGTCTTTACAGGTGTTCTGGCATGCAGGAAGCTGAAGGAAGATTGCTGTGAATTTGAGGCAAGCCTAGGCTACATAGTTAGTTCAAGGTCAGCTTGCACTACAAATCAAGGCTATGTCTTAGGAAAAAAAAAAAGAGAGAAAGAAATGGAAAGAAAACACAGGCTGCCCCATATATCCTACTACTTCTGCAGCCTCTTAGCATCTTTCTAGCTAGCTTAGCATCATGTGGCCCTTGTGACTCAAGGATGATGATGAATCCAAAATATGGCCAATGATTTATAACCCGTGTATTCTGGACCACCATACCTACTTGTTACATGTTGTTTAAGAGGATATTTGGCCAATCATATTCCTCTGTGTTACTAAGAATTCCAGAGCTGAGAAAGTGAGCTGGCTAGTACAGGATCTGAAGGTGGAAAGACACTTCGTGATGCAAAACACAAAGTAATGAATAAAACTAGCTTCCATGTGAGCAGAGGAGAGGAAGACCATGAAGGAGCTAGACAATGGAGAAAAAAAGAGACAAATAATTAGAGAGAACAAGAGAAGGCATGAAAAAGAATAAAAGTGAGCCTCGTGCCTGAAACAGCCATCAGCACTGACAACTTTCCTGTTCTAATTGCAGTTCACAGTTGTCCTAATAATAAACTTCTGTTGTGGTGGTAACTTGAAAGGGTTTTTTTTTTTTTTTTTTTTTTTTTTTTTTTTTTTTTTACAGCTGAAAGAACTGGAAGGAAACAAAGAGAATCTGGCAAAGATCAAGGTGAATATCTATGTGAGCGAATCTCTGCTTTCTCTGGTCTTAGTTGTCAAGGACCTGTCATAAAACCTCTTTTTCCTGAGACATGTTATATTTTTCAAACCGTGTGCACTTGTATTCCATTCGAGCCTGTTGAAACTATGAGGCAATAATGTAGGACACTCATTCATCGAACAAACATTTATTCAGTGCCTGTCGGATATCACTAGCACCCTTCTGGGACTGCATAGGAGGAGGAAAAGAAAGGTTAAAAGAAAGGTTATTAAAAGAATTATTACCCCTTCCCTAAAGAAGGAGACCATTGTATAGACAGAAGTGTCTGCATTTTCCAATGAGGAGGTAGACCGAGATGTGGAACAGCTATATTTGCACTAGCTCCGCTAGTTCATCAAGGTGATGTTATATTAGCTGAGGTTTCCACAACTCATCTTCTAGACTCCTATTGCAATATAGCACTGCTTCCTCTATAGTCATGAACCCATGAGGGTTGACAGAATTGCTTAAGGAGTCAGATAACAAACCCTTTAGGTGTCACAGGCTATAAAATCCCTGTCATGACTACTCAGCTCTGCTATGGTAGTATGAAAGCAATCTTAGATAACATGTAAACAAATAGGCATGACTGTGCTCCAATGAATTTTTTTGCAAAATAGTGGTTAGCTGAATTTGGATAGTGAGTCACAGTTTTCCAATACCTAATAAATCCCTGTGGACTTAGAAACTCTGACAAGCCTACCTAAATGGGGTAACATTTAGATATTTTATTAACCTTACGATGTTTGCTTGACTGGACCATAGCAGTGGACCATTTGCCATCCTCAACCTGACTGATAAATGAATCCCTCCACAGACAATATAATTATTTCAAGAGTCTCAATATTCTAGCTGTCCATCACCATAAAAACAGGCACTATTATAATGAAAAAGTAGAAGCAGTAATACATAAGGAAAGAATCCAAGCACTGAATTCCTTGGGCATAAGTTTTGACATTTCAAAATATGCTGCTAACAAACCAGTCATCGGTGTCTTCAAAGAGTCCAAATTTCTTGGATTCTTATAATACTGTAAATTTATAGCATTTTCTTGAAGTCCAGTAGTTTTACATCAAGAATCTTAAATTATCTAGTGCATATATACATACCATGTCTCTACCTAGAGAGGCAAAGAAGGTCAAATCAGAAAAGTTAGATATAGCAAAACATTAACTGAGAAAAGGTAATAAAGACCATTAGGGACACATGGACAGTTCAGCTTCTTGTAAAGTTCTAGTGAGGTAGATAAAGAAGGAGCAATAATATATTTTACTTTTTATGCTCTGGGGTAGGATACATTATTGTTACTTGAATAGTATATCTTCCTGGGAACAGTGTTATAACTTTTCTACCATCAGAATGTACTGAGATTAAGAAGGCAAAGGGTGGGTACTTGCCCTCTCTCTTGAGGTTCTTAACTCAGAGAATATCACTATATAC